>UESW01001425.1:37757-123021 GCA_900491605.1 Calamus simplicifolius | reverse complement strand
AAATCCGTGAGCTTGAATCTTGAAAGAAAAACCTTCTAGCTCAAATCCACTCCACTCCAAAAAGCTCAAGAGGAATCCAAAGCGTTCAAAATCAAAGTCTTGGAGGATTTCCCAACTTGGAGAAAGAAGTTCAGATTCTTGCTTTTCAACTCTTCTCAACTGCTTCAACTGTGAAGAATCGGAGCTGAGGCTTGATTCAACCTAGCAAGGAGAAGAAGAAAGAAAAAAGCACAAAAGCACAAAAGCCAACCAATCTTCAAATCAGGCTTTTCTAAACCTTATTCTTCTTAATTGTATATTTGCTCATTGAGGAGCTTTGTATTCACACACAATACTTATCTTATTTTTGCCTAGTTCAATCTGGGGGATTGAACTAGAGGAGGTAGTTTTACCTCGGTTTAAGCTTGTTTAAGCTTGGGTTAGTTGTGAGCCCGTGAAAAATAACGTGTAGGGTTTTGTGCTGGTAAGCCCGAGTAAAACCAGCTGGGTTCGTTGTGCGCCCGTAAAACAACAAGTTTGAGTTGTGAGCTTGGAAAACAACTCGGCTGTAATCTAGAGTGATTATAGTGTGGACCCAAGTGAATCTTGGGAGTGGACGTAGGTGTTGGATACACCGAACCACTATAAAATCTTTTGTGTTTGCCGTGTTCTATTGACTCTATCTTTATCTCTATTCTATTCACTGCACTTTATAGTTACTTTGCATTTGCCTTCATTAATCTCAAGCAAACTATTTAAAAAAGGGCTAAATTTTTAAGAACCCAATTCACCCCCCCCCCTCTTGGGTTGCCATCTGGGCCAACAGGGAGGGAGGTAGGTAGGCAAGCACTGCATGTGATGCGTTAACTCTTAATTAGCAGTGATGAGGGGTAAAATTATCATCGTACCAATACTCGTGTATACGATAAAAAGGTCAAGATCACTTTTGATTTTCGATCAGCCAGCTGTCACATTGTTGACCCAATTATTGATTTTAATGATTAACAAAACTATTTGAGTATAACATTTGAAGTTACTAATGATTTTGATTAAGTTTTTCAGTTTATATGATTTATTAATCAAAATCATAAGACAAATCAAGTTCTAGTTCGAATCTAATGTCAAGGTAAGATTGCAGACATTAGAGTCGACACATGGAATCGCAGAGTCGACTCCAAAATCGGCACAGACTTAGAGTCGACTCCGGACTGTTAGAGCCGACTCCAACAGAAAAGACAGAACGATGGTTTTTCTGGCCACGACTTAGAGTCGACTCCGGACTGTTAGAGTCGACTCCAGAAGATTTTTGTGTCGACCCCAGAAAAGTCAGAGACGACTCCAGATCGAGCGGATTGGGGATTTTCGATTTAGAGCCGACTCCAGAAAAGTTAGAGTCGACTCCAGAATGTCGACTCCAGAACTGTCAGAACGACTCTAAACTTTATTTTTATCTTTTTAATCCCAACGGCTATTGCTATTTGGTTCTAATCCTTCTTACACTTGTTTCTAACGGATAGTTTTAAACTATTTATGGATTAAGAAGGATCTATAAGAAGGGGTTTGCTGCATCCAAAAAAAAAGAGAGAAGACAAGAAGAGAAAAAAGAAATAAGAAAAACAAGAGAAATTCATCAGAAAATCAAAAGAGAAAAGAGGGAAGATTCGAAAGGAAAGATCATACTGATTTCCCAAAAGAAAAGAGAGAGATTCCAAGCTTTCTTAGTTTCATTTTGAAGAAATCTCAAAAGAAGAAGCAAGCCCTAGTTTTCTGATCTTCTGAGCTTCAAGAGCATCTAAAGGAAGATCCACTCAAGAGAAGAGAAGAAGCAAGCCACCAAGATCTGCAAATCAGGCTTTGATTCCTATCTCTTTATTTTGTTCTATCATTGTATATTTGCTCATTGGAGGAGCTTTATTTGTAAAAATTATTGTTTGCTGGGTCAATCGGGGATTGATTCAGTTGAGGCTGTTAGCCTTGTGCAAGCATTGCTTGTGTGTAAGGTTTTGTGCTGGTGAGCCTTGAAAACCAGCTGGGTTCGTTGTGCACCCGGGAAAACAACAAGTTCGAGTTGTGAGCTTGCAAAACAACTCTGCTGTAATCAGATTGATTATAGTGTGGACCCAAGAGGTACTTGGGAGTGGACGTAGGTGTAGGTACACCGAACCACTATAAAATCTTTGTGTTTGCCGTGATTGTCTCCTTATCTTAACTCTCTATTTGTGCATATTCTGTTTTAATTGTGTGAATCTAAGTTTTATTTCCGCTGGGGGTTTTTTTCAAAAGAGTTTAATTTTTGAAAAACCCAATTCACCCCCCTCTTGGGTTGCTATCTGGACCAACAATTGGTATCAGAGCTAGTGCTCATTTGATTTGATCTAACGATCAAGAGTCAAAGATCCACATGGCAACTCAAGCTGGTTCATCTTTTTCGAAGGCCAATCTACAAATAGACCACCCTTGTTTAATGGTTAAACTATGGTTATTGGAAGGCTAGAATGAAAATTTTCATTCAAGCACTTGACTATGATCTATGGAGCATTATAGTCAATGGACCACACACACCCACTGCTAGAGTTAATGGCATGGAGATTCCTAAACCGGAAACGGAATGGGATGAACATGATAAAAAATTGGCACAACTTAATGCCAAAGCAATGAATGTTTTATACTGCTCATTAGATGCAAATGAATTCAATCGTATATCTATTTGCATTTCTGCTAAGGAAATCTGGGATAGACTTGAGGTTACCCATGAGGGAACAAATCAAGTCAAGGAATCCAAGATTAACATGCTAGTTCATAAGTATGAATTGTTTAAAATGGATGCATGTGAATCTATTGCTGATATGTTTACAAGATTTACTGATATAGTTAATGGTTTAAAAAGTCTTGGTAAATCTTATGATAATTCTGATCTTGTGAGGAAGGTTTTGCGTTCCTTGCCTAGGACTTGGGAAGCTAAAGTGACTGCAATACAAGAGGCAAAGGATCTAAGTACCCTACCCCTGGAAGAATTATTGGGATCCTTGATGACTCATGAGCTTCAAATTAAGCAACATGTTGATGATGATGAGTCAAAGAAGAAGAGGACTATGGCTCTTAAGATTTCTGAATATATGGAAGAGCCTCATGAATCTGAAGATGAAAGTGATGATGAGGACATGGCACTCATCACAAGGAAATTTAAAAGATTCATGAAGAAGAAGAAGTTTGAAAAGAAAAAGCCCTTTGCAAGAAAAGATGAGGACAAGGGCAAAGAAAAAGAAGTTATTTGTTTTGAATGTAAGAAGCCGGGTCATTTTAAATCTGAATGCCCACAACTAAAGAAAGGCACCCGGAATTCAAAAAGAAGGCAATGATGGCCACATGGAGTGATTCGGAAAGCTCAAGTTCCGAAGAGGAAGAAAAGAGTGAAATGGCCAATCTATGCTTCATGGCGGACAATGATGAGGTAAGTCCGAGTTTTCTTGATGACTTTACTTTCGATGAATTGCATAGTGCTTTTTATGAATTAATGGATGATTTTGCAAAATTAAGTTCAAAGAACAAAGATCTGAAAAATCAAATGCAAAACTATCTTAGAAAATGAAAAGCATGTTGTAGAAAAAGAACTTTTGATGAAAGAAAATGAAAGCTTGAAAAATGAAGTTGATAGACTTAAACCTATAGTTGATAAATTTACTTTGAGCTCTATCAAACTTAATATGATTTTGGACAATCAAAAAGCTATTTTTGATAAAGCTGGATTAGGATATAATCCACTTAAAAAGCAAAAATCTTTGAAAAATATTTTTGTACATGCTGAAAAATCATCAAATATTACTTGTTTTAAATGTGGAAACAAAGGACATAAATCTTATATGTGTAAATCTCCACATGATAAAAAAGATGATTTGGGTTCCCAAAGGAACAATATTTAATGCATCTAACCATGAAGGACCCAAGAAGGCTTGGGTACCTAAAATTAAGACATGAATATTTTGCAGGAGTGTCTTGCAGCCATCAGACTGAAAAGAAATGGTACCTGGATAGTGGTTGCTCAAGACACATGACGGGTGACAAAGATCAATTCATCACCCTTGAATCAAAAAGAGGTGGAGTAGTTACTTTTGGTGATAATGGTCAAGGCCATATCATGGGTATTGGTAAGATTCAAATTACTCCATCTACTCATATTGATAATGTTTTATATGTCGATGGACTTAAACATAATTTGATAAGTATTAGCCAACTGTGTGATAAAGGTTTCAAAGTTTCCTTTGAAGCTTCTGTTTGCACTGTTACTAATCCCATTGATAACAGCATTATTCTTGTTGGTAAACGTTATGGCAATGTGTACTTAATTGATTTGAGTAATTTATCTCCAAGTAATCATTGCTTAGTTGCTAATAATGCTAAGATGAATGAGATTGGTTGGCTATGGCACCGTAGATTAGGTCATGCAAGCACACACCTAATTTCTAAACTATTGAAAATGGATCTAGTTAAAGGTATTCCTAGCTTAAATTTTGAAAATAATCGAATATGTGATGCATGTCAATTTGGAAAACAAACAAGAACTTCTTTCAAATCTAAGAATGTTGTTTCAACTACTAGGCCACTAGAGCTACTACACATGGACCTTTTTGGACCTACTAGAACCACAAGTCTAGGAGGAAAGAAATATGGTCTAGTGATAGTAGATGATTACTCTAGATTCACTTGGGTAATATTTTTGGCTCAAAGATGAGACTTTCTCAATATTCCTGAAATTCGTTAAGAAAGTCACAAATGAGAAAAACACTACCATAGTGTCTATTAGAAGTGATCATGGAACTGAATTTGAAAATCACTTATTTGAAAAATTCTGTTTTGAAAAAGGCATACATCATAACTTTTCAGCACCTAGGACACCACAACAAAATGGAGTTGTAGAAAGAAAGAATAGGACTTTAGAAGACATGGCCCGTACCATGCTATGTGAAAGCCAACTTCCAAAATATTTTTGGGCGGAAGCTATAAACACAGCATGTTACATCCTAAATAGAGCCCTGATTAGACCTATCCTTAAGAAGACTCCCTATGAACTATGGCATAATAGGAAACCAAATTTAGGTTATTTTCATGCATTTGGTTGTAAATGCTTTATTCATAACAATGGTAAGGACAATCTTGGGAAGTTTGATGCAAAGTCTGATGAAGGTATTTTCCTAGGATATTCTACATCTAGCAAGGCATATAGAGTATTTAATAAGAGAAGCTTAGTTGTAGAAGAATCCATTCATATAGTGTTTGATGAGTCTTTAGCATCAAGTTCAGTAAAATTGATGATGAGGAAGATACATCTTTGATTGAAAGAGGTATTGAAAAATTAAATGTATCTTCAGATCAAGAACCTGAAGCTAAGGATGATGACTCACCTAAGGATGATGGTATTGATACTGCTCATAATGATAAAGATCTACCTAGAGATTGGAGATATGCTTATGGTCATCCTAAGGACCTAATCATAGGTGATCCATCTCAAGGTGTAAGGACTAGATCATCAATGAGAAATATCAATAATCATCTTGCATTTGTATCTCATATAGAACCCAAAACTATAGAGGAAGCTGAGAAAGATAGTTATTGGATGTTAGCAATGCAGGAAGAGTTAAACCAATTCACTAGGAACCAAGTTTGGACCCTAGTAGACAGACCTAAAACCACCCTATAATAGGATCTAAATGGGTTTTTAGAAATAAATTGGATGAAAATGGCTTGGTGATTAGAAATAAGGCTAGATTAGTTGCAAAGGGATATAATCAGGAAGAAGGTATAGATTTTGATGAAACCTTTGCACCTGTTGCTAGATTAGAAGCCATTAGGCTACTACTTGCATTTGCATGTCATGAATTTCAACTTATTTCAAATGGATGTTAAAAGTGCATTTTTAAATGGTTTTATAAATGAGGAAGTTTATGTTGAACAACCTCCTGGTTTTGAAGATCATGAATTTTCAAACCACGTCTTCAAATTACACAAAGCACTTTATGGTTTAAAGCAAGCACCTAGAGCTTGGTATGATAGATTAAGTAAATTTTTAATTGAAAATGATTTTTCTAGAGGAAATGTTGATAAAACTTTGTTTTTAAAAAGAAAAGAAAAGGATTATTAATTGTTCAAATTTATGTTGATGACATTATATTTGGTGCTACTAACAATCTCCTTTGTCAAGAATTTGCTAAGTTAATGCAGGGAGAATTCGAGATGAGCATGATGGGAGAACTCAACTTCTTCCTTGGACTTCAAATCAAACAAGAGAAAGCGGGGATTTTCATCAACCAAACAAAGTACACAAAGGAAATACTCAAGAAGTTTGGTATGGAATCTGCTAAACCTCTTGGTACGCCAATGAGTCCCTCATGCAAGCTGGACAAGGATGAAGAAGGTAAGAAAGTAGATCAGAAGCATTACGAGGTATGATCGGATCACTTCTTTACTTAACTGCAAGTAGGCCAGATATTATGTTTTCTGTTTGCCTATGTGCAAGATATCAATCTAATCCTAAAGAATCACATTTATTTGCTGTTAAAAGAATCTTTAGATACTTAAATGGAACTAAAAATGTAGGATTATGGTATTCTAGAGACTCAACTTTGAATTGATTGCTTATTCTGATTCTGATTATGCTGGTTGTAAATTAGATAGGAAGAGTACAAGTGGTGCATGCCAACTTTTAGGAAGTAACTTAATCTCTTGGTTTAGCAAGAAGCAAAATTCGGTTGCATTATCCACTGCTGAGGCAGAGTATGTTGCAGCTGGAAGTTGCTGTGCTCAAATCCTTTGGATTAAGCGACAACTTGAAGATTATGGTATCACACTTGATAAAATTCCTATTAGATGTGATAACACTAGTGCCATCAATCTAACGAAGAATCCAATCCAACACTCTAGAACTAAACACATAGAAATTAGACATCACTTTATCAGAGAACATGTTTCCAACAATGATGTTTGTCTTGAATATGTGAATACTAATGATCAATTAGCTGATATTTTTACCAAACCATTAAGTGAAGAAAGATTTTGTTATCTTAGAGGAGAATTAGGAGTTTGTGATCCTTTAGAATGACTTTCTGAAACTCTTAAGGACAACAACTATCTAGACTTCATCAATTTCTTGAAAATCCTCTATGTTCAATAAGGAAATTTATCTAGAAATTTGATTCATTGTTTTCCCAATTGTTAAGGGACACTTGTCTAGAGTTTGATGATCAATTTGATTAGTTTCAGATCCTTGAAATTCAAATTTTTCACTGAAACTATTGTGGAGTCGACACCTTCAGTCTGTGAGTCGACACCTTCTATTTGATGTTCTGTCTGGGCAATTAGAGCGATACCTGCTTTTGCAGAGCCGACTCTAATTCGGGTGCTGACAGATTTTCTGGTTCGGAGCCGACACCTCGCTTTGCGGGAGTCGACTCTAAGTGAACCTAGGTCAAAATATAAGGCGGAGTCGACACCTATAAACTCTATCATCTCCAAATCTTCTCTAGAGTCATTCCAAACTGATTCCAACACCTCTAAACCCTTCAAATCTCTTGATTACTCATTCCATTTAAACCCTATGGCTCCTAAGAGGCATGCTACTGTTGGTGGACCGGCGGTTCCCATGAGGAGACGCACGATTCGGAGGCAAGCTTCGTCTTCACCGTTGCCACCCGAGAAGCTTCTCCATCTTCTCCACATGTCAACCAATTAGCGGGTAAGGCTATCACAACCGGAAGGAAAGTGATTTTGATTTCTTTGCTTCTGAGAATTTTGCTATTGGCCGTCTATTAAAGGAAATGGGATGGAAAAGGCTTGTTCATTGGATATTCCTACTTACCCTGCCCTCGTAAGAGAGTTCTACAATGATTTGAGTAGAGGAGAGGGAGGTTTAGTAAGTTATGTTAGAGGAACAAGAGTTGTAATCACTGAGACCCTTGGAAACTTGTTAGAGATGCCCACTGTTGGGCTAAATGAGTGTCAGCATGATGATCGAAGTGGTGCCCTATCTAGGATGTTGGGAGAGAGGTATCTGAGTTTGAGGAGATTATGGCAAATCAACTGAACTTGGAACTCAGGCTACTTCATAACATCTGCGGGAAGATCTTATTTCCCAAGATAGGCCGATTTGAGTATGTCTCAGAACGAGACATCTTGCTGATGGATTGCATCATCACTGGGCGGCCAGTAAATTTAGCTGGGATGATGATAGGCTATATGGCAGAGGCAGCTACCAAGAAAAGATCCACATTGCCATATGGTATGATTCTGACTTTGGTATTTAGAAGCCAAGGTGTGTTGATCATGGATAATGAGCCACTGAGGAAACTAAGGCATACAGACTACTATAGTGTCTCTACCATTCACCGTATGGGCTTTAGAAAGGTAAATGGTATTTGGATAAAGAGAGGACAGGAGGCCAGAGTTAAGGAGGCCAGAGCAGAGGACATCCCTGACCCATCTGTTGCGGGACTATCTACAGCTGGACCTTCAGAGGCTGGACCAAGCATATACTCTTCACCTCCACCTCAGACAACATTTGTATCTGGGAGATTTTCAGATGTGCAGATTGGTCAGCTCAGAGCATTATTAGCTGAGTATGACAGTCACAGGAGAGATGAGATTAGTCATATGAGAGATGACATCAGACAGTTTAAGGAAGAGATCAATTCCAGACTCGACTTGATTTTATTTTCCATTAGCCGCTCTGCAGAGTCCCTTAATACTGAGCTTCATAAGATTTTTGAAAGGCTGGAAGGGATCGCAGATGGATCTAGAGCTTATCTAAATGCTACTGGACAATTAAAGAAAGATATAGACCTTGCTGTTGCTCAAATTGAGGGTTGTCTTGAAGGCTTTAAGAAATCACAGAAAGATGAGATTATGGAACTGATAGGTCATCTGAAGAAAATTGTCTACAAACATGTTTGATTGACCTTCTATTTCCTATAGTGATACCCTATCTAAGCCTATCCTACCCTAACCTATTAGAAACCTAAGATTAGCTTTTCTTATTCTAGTTTGTATCTTAGGATTTCTAGTTTACAATACTTTGTTAGCCTGTATCTAGGAATTTCTAATTGATATGGTACTTTACTATGAATGTATTTTAATAGACACATGTAATGCATCTTGAATTGAAATACAATTATCTTGGCAATTGAAATGAAGTTTACTATCTCTATGATTGAATGAACCAACAACCTCGCTCTGATAACCTACATTATTTTTTTAAACTCACCTTATTGCTGATAACAAAAAAGGGGGAGAGAAATTTGTATATGCATAAAGGAGAGAGAGAAAGAAAATAGGGAGAGAGAATGAAAGAATATAAGATTTCAATATGTTTTAATCAATTGGCATATCTCAAAAGGGGGAGAGAAATTTTGAGATGGAGAGAAATTTATAAATTCTAATCAATTGGTATCAAATCGAGTTCAGTTTATTTACATGTACCTTGTATAGGGGGAGTTATTTAATGCAGGGGGAGCTTAATGATTTTCTTTATAAAGTTAAATCATCTTGATTGCTGTTTATAATAGAACTCAAGTATGTTTCTAAAGTTCATTTTGAAACTTGGCATCAAATTCTCTGTTAGGAAGTTTTAAAGCTTTAACAATGTCTATAACGCTTATTTCAAATGAATTTTTAATGCATATACTCAAAGTTTTTGTCATCATCAAAAAGGGGAGATTGTTGACCCAATTATTAATTTTGATGATTAACAAAACTATTTGAGTATAACATTTGAAGTTACTAATGATTTTGGTTAAGTTTTTCAGTTTATGATTTGATTTATTAATCAAAATCACAAGACAAATCAAGTTCTAGTTTGAATCTAATGTCAAGATAAGATTGCAGACATTAGAGTCGACACATGGAATCATAGAGTCGACTCTGGAAATCGGCACAGACTTTAGAGTCGACACTTGGACTGTTAGAGCCGACTCCAACAGAAAGACAGAACGATGGTTTTTCTGGTCACGACTTAGAGTCGACACCTGGACTGTTAGAGTCGACTCCAGAGGATTTTTGTGTCGACCCCAAAAAAGTCAGAGATGACTCCAGATCGAGCGGATTGGGAATTTTCGATTTAGAGCCGACTCCAGAAAAGTTAGAGTCGACTCCAGATTGTTAGATACGACTCCAAAACTGTCAGAACATGTTTAAACTTTATTTTTATCCTTTTTAATCCCAACGGCTATTACCCTATTTGGTTCTAATCCTTCTTACACTTGTTTCTAACGAATAGTTTTCAGTTATTTATGTATTAAGAAGGGTCTATAAGAAGGGGTTTTTGTTGTATCCGAAAAAAATAATAAGAGGAAGACAAGAAGAGAGGAAAAACAGAGAAATAAGAAAAACAAGAGTGAAATTCATCAGAAAATCAAAAGAGAAAAGAGGGAAGATTCGAAAGGAAAGATTATACTGATTTCCCAACAGAAAAGAGAGAGATTCCTAGCTTTCTTAGTTCCATTTTGAAGAAATCTCAAAAGAAGAAGCAAGCCCTAGTTTTCTGATCTTCTGAGCTTCAAGAACATAGTAAAGGAAGATCCACTCAAGAGAAGAGAAGAAGCAAGCCACCAAGATCTGCAAATCAGGCTTTGATTCCTATCTCTTTATCTTTGTTCTATCATTGTATATTTGCTCATTGGAGGAGCTCTTGATTTATAAAATGTTATTGTTTGCTGGATCAATCAGGGGATTGATTTAGTTGAGGCAGTTTGCCTTGTGCAAGTAGCTGCTTGTGTGTAAGGTTTTGTGCTAGTGAACATTGAAAACTAGCTGGGTTCGTTGTGCACCCGGGAAAATAACAAGTTCGAGTTGTGAGCTTGTAAAACAACTCTGCTGTAATCAGATTAATTATAGTGTGGACCCAAGAGGTACTTGGGAGTGGATGTAGGTGTAGGTACACCGAACCACTATAAAATTCTTGTGTTTGCAGTGATTGTTTCCTTGTCTCTAACTCTCTATCTGTGCATACTCTGTTTTAATTCGTGTACATCTAAGTTTTCACTTCCGCTGGGGGATTGTTTTTTAAAAAGAATTTAATTTTTTTTGAAAAACCCAATTCACCCCCCTCTTGGGTTGCTATCTGGACCAACACACATCTAAAAAATAACAGAGCTGATACACCTCGGTAAGACCGAACCATCCTCGGGCTAAGCCACCTTCAGGCCGAGGTATCCCCCGAGCTATCTTCCTATCTTGGCCAGACCGAAGTATTCATATGCCTCGGCAGAGCCAAGGTATCCTCATATTCCTCGGCAGAACTGAGGTATCCCCAAGCCCCTGCGGAACCAAGCATGGGAGATGTAACGACCCGGGCCCATGGGCCTATTTCGTTACAAGAAAGCAAGACGGACAAGGTCCACACCAACTTGGGCCACCGTAGCCCAAAAAGGGATCCAATTGGTGCCTTGTCCTTCTTACTTTACTACATATAATCCACTTAACCAACTCCCAATTATCCCATGTGGGACAATTGAGAGGGGCATCACAATCTACCCCCTTAACAGAGGCGACGTCCTCGTCGCCAGAGGCAATTGATCACAACCACCAGGCAGGCAGGATTCTAGAGGTGGCCCCCACAGGTTCAAGAGGTGGCTCCCATCCCCCATAGATGTAGCACTTTGTCCTGTGTGGCACTTAGCTCCTGCACTTCCAACTGGTGCGAGGCTCTGATACCATAATGTAACGACCCGAGCCCACGGGCCCGTTTCATTACAAGAAAGCAAGACGGACAAGCTCCACACCAACTTGGGCCACCACAGCCCAAAAAGGGATCCAATTGGTACTTGTCCATCTTCCTTAACTGGTTATAAACATACAATCAATTCTCAATTTTCCAATGTGGGACTATTGGGAGGGGCATCACAATCTAACCCCCTTACAGAGGCGACGTCCTCGTCGCCATGGGCAATTGATCACAACCACCAGGCAGGCAGGATTCTAGAGGTGGCCCCCACAGGTTCAAGAGGTGCCTCCCATCCCCCATGGATGTAGCACTTTGCCCTGTGGCACTTAGCTCCTGCACTCCGACTGGTGATGGCTCTGATACCATATTGTAACGACCCAGGCCCACGGGCTCGGGTCGTTACATTATGGTATCAGAGCCTCACACCAGTCGGAAGTGCAGGAGCTAAGTGCCACACAGGACAAAGTGCTATATCTATGGGGGATGGGAGCCACCTCTTGAACCTGTGGGGGCCACCTCTAGAATCCTGCCTGCCTGATGGTTGTGATCAATTGCCTCTGGCGACGAGGACGTCGCCTCTGTTAAGGAGGGTAGATTGTGATTCCCCTCTCAATTGTCCCACATGAGATAATTGGGAGTTGGTTAAGTGGATTATATGTAGTAAAGTAAGAAGGACAAGGCACCAATTGGATCCCTTTTGGGCTGTGGTGGCCCAAGTTGGTGTGGACCTTATCCGTCTTGCTTTCTTGTAACGAAACGGGCCCTTAATGTTAAAACAAATTACACTTATGTCCAGGAATGATTAAAGTAGGTACTGCTTACACTCAAACTTTAATTGACCCGGGTGCTACGCATTCTTTCATATCTGACATCTATCTTGACAAGAATGCATCATTGACACCTATTCCTCTAGAGCAAGAGCTGCATATTGCGCTTCAAATGGAGATGTTATGAAAGTTGGCACAGTATGCAAATCTTGCCCAATTATCTTGGAGAATAGGAGGTTGAATGCTGATCTCATTGTCCTTCCACTGAAGTTTTTCGATGTTATCCTTGGAATGGATTGGTTGGCCTCCAATCATGCTTCAGTAGACTGCTTCAGGAAGACTGTCAACTTCAAAATTCCAAGCCAGCCTGAATTCAGTTTTATTGGTGGTCATAAACACCTAGCCCCAGTGTTCATATCAGCGATGCAGGCTGGAAAGTATTTGATAAGTGGTGGTCAAGGATTTCTTGCTGTAATCAAGGACCTTCAGCAAGAAGAGACCAAGTTGGTGTGGACCTTATCCGTCCTGCTTTCTTATAACGAAACGGGCCCGTGGGCCCGGGTCGTTACATTATGGTATCAGAGCCTCGCACCAGTCGGAAGTGCAGGAGCTAAGCCACATAGGACAAAGTGCTACATCTATGGGGGATGGGAGCCACATCTTGAACCTATGGGGGCCACCTCTAGAATCCTGCCTGCCTGGTGGTTGTGATCAATTGCCTCTGGCGACGAGGACGTCGCCTCTGTTAAGGGGGGTAGATTGTGATGCCCCTCTCAATTGTCCCACATGGGATAATTGGGAGTGGTTATGTGGATTATATGTAGTAAAGTAAGAAGGACAAGGCACCAATTGGATCCCTTTTTGGGCTGTGGTGGCCCAAGTTGGTGTTGACCTTGTCCGTCTTACTTTCTTGTAACGAAATGGGCCCGTGGGCCCGGGTCGTTACAATATAATGTAACGACCCGAGCCCACGGGCCCGTTTCGTTGCAAGAAAGCAAGACGGACAAGCTCCACACCAACTTGGGCCACCACAGCCCAAAAAGGGATCCAATTGGTACTTGTCCATCTTCCTTAACTGGTTATAAACCATACAATCAATTCCCAATTTTTCAATGTGGGACTATTGGGAGGGGCATCACAATCTACCCTCCTTACAGAGACGACGTCCTCGTCGTCAGGGGCAATTGATCACAACCACCAGGCAGGCAGGATTCTAGAGGTGGCCCCCATAGGTTCAAGAGGTGGCTCCCATCCCCCATGGATGTAGCACTTTGCCCTGTGTGGCACTTAGCTCCTGCACTTCTGACTGGTGCATGGCTCTGATACCATATTGTAACGACCCGGGCCCACGGGCCCATTTCGTTACAAGAAAGCAAGACGGACAAGGTCAACACCAACTTGGGCCACCACAGCCCAAAAAGGGATCCAATTGGTGCCTTGTCCTTCTTACTTTACCACATATAAACCACTTAACCAACTCCCAATTTCTTGATGTGGGACTATTGGGAGGGTTATCACAATCTATCCTCCTTAGTCAATTGATCACAACCACCAGGCAAGCAGGATTCTAGAGGTGGCCCCCACAGGTTCAAGAGGTGGCTCCCATCCCCCATAGATGTAGCACTTTGTCCTGTGTGGCACTTAGCTCCTGCACTTCCGACTGGTGCGAGGCTCTGATACCATATTGTAACAACCCAGGCCCACGGGCCCGTTTCGTACAAGAAAGCAAGACGGACAAGGTCAACACCAACTTGGGCCACCACAGCCCAAAAAGGGATCCAATTGGTGCCTTATCCTTCTTACTTTACTACATATAATCCACTTAACCAACTCCCAATTATCCCATGTGGGACAATTGAGAGGGGCATCACAATCTACCCCCCTTAACAGAGGTGACGTCCTCGTCGCCAGAGGCAATTGATCACAACCATCAGGCAGGCAGGATTCTAGAGGTGGCCCCCACAGGTTCAAGAGGTGGCTCCCATCCCCCATAGATGTAGCACTTTGTCCTGTGTGGCACTTAGCTCCTGCACTTCCGACTGGTGCGAGGCTCTGATACCATAATGTAACGACCCGAGTCCACGGGCCCGTTTCGTTACAAGAAAGCAAGACGGACAAGCTCCACACCAACTTGGGCCACCACAGCCCAAAAAGGGATCCAATTGGTACTTGTCCATCTTCCTTAACTGGTTATAAACCATACAATCAATTCCCAATTTTCCAATGTGGGACTATTGGGAGGGGCATCACAGGAGAATTCAAATTCATAATAGTTTTACTAGATTCCAGCCACGAAAGCCCCTAACGATCTTGAGCGAAAAATTATGCCAGTAGTATCAGAAGTGGCCTAGAGCCTATAAAATCACCGAATCTCAAAGCATCAACTAGCTTCTCTAGCTGTCGATTCTCTAACCAACCAGATACTGATGCTACCGGCCTCATAACAAACTTGATTCGAATCTGATTCAAATATTGACGGTTTCGGACCCTTTGCAACATGCCCAAGGAATCAGGTGATTGCCTTTCGTCACACCAACGACCTATAAATACCCTTGTCCTAAAGCTCTTCACGTACGCTTACACTCACACTCTTACTAAAAAACTCCATTGAAGCTCAAGTGGAGCTCAGAGCTCTCAAGAGGCCATTTCTTGAGGGACTATTCTGCGAGAGCCTTCTCCTCATATCTGCTTGTTGTGAATCTTCACTGACTTGGGCATCGAAGGGTCTTCCGCAGAGGGCCACCCCCGACACTCTCTGTGTGAGGACTATCTTGCAGGTTCCACTCGGGTGAGAGATTGGCATTCAGATCCGGAGTCGGACCGCACCCAAGTTAGAGAGTGGATTTCCACATCAACAAGCAGCAAGGTAATAAGGTAATTAAGCAGTACTGAGAGGGTTAAATTAATAAAATAAAATCACCAGGGACCCAGCAGCATACCTTAGGCCAGCCTCAGGTTAGGTACTCTGGTCTGGGTCACGAATTATTGAATCCTAACACAAGAGACAGAAATCAAGGCAAGAGACCCTTCCCTCTCCTCCCTTTTGCCATTTGGTGGTTAGACTTTGTACATCGCATTCGGTGCAGCAAGTTCTACGTGGGTTGCACCGCTTTTTTTTATTGGTTCACATGCTTACGACATCCATTAAAAAATATTAAGACAGCTTTATGACATCCCAAGGAAAAAAATTATGGCATCCCATTTTTAAGCTTACGACATCGTAGTTATAAAATTAAGTCATCCATTCATAAAACAAAAAAAAATTATGACACCCCAGTTATAAACTTACGACATTGTAGTTATGAAATTACGACACCCCTTCAGAAAATGTGTTTGTACATAAATTCCAAAAAAAAAAAGCTGAACGAGTATTAATGCACATCACATCAAAATTTAAGATGACACCCCAATTTTAAACTTACGATACTGTAGTTATAAAATTAAGACATCTATTAAGAAAGTCAAAACAAAATTACGACATCCCAGTTGTAAATTTACGACACCGTAGTTATAAAATTACGATACCCACTCAAAAATATGTATGTACATAAATTCCAAAAAAAAAAAAGCTAAACGGGTATTAATGCACGTTAGACAGCTTTTTTTTGGAATTTGTATACAGACACATTTTCTGAGTGGGTGTCGTAAGTTTATAACTATGGTGTCGTAACTTTACAACTGGGATGTCGTAAATTTTTTTTGCTTTCTGAACGAGTGTCTTAATTTTATAACTACGGTATCGTAAGTTTAAAACTAGGGTATAGTAATTTTTTTTACTTTCTGAATGAGTGTCTTAATTTTATAAATACAGTATCGCAAGTTTAAAATGGGGTATCGTAATTTTTTTTCTCGAAATATCGTAAAGCTGTCTTAATATTTTTTAATGGATGTTATAAGTATGTGAACCAATAAAAAGAATGATGCAGTCCATATAGAACTTGCTGCATCGAATATGATGTATAAAGACTTTTTCTTGATGGTAAGGGACGGCCGCAGTCCAGCCCACTCGTATTTAATTTAGCTTAATTATGTCAGCTTAAAGAGGAAAGGAAATCCTTTTTTTATATGCTAGACCTTTTGCGAGAGTGGCAATTAAGTCGATGGGAATTTGCAGAGAAAGTAAAACAACTGGAGTCTATCTTATAACTAGCTAGCGTGCGTCTCTAATTTTCTTCTCCTCTTTACCGGGAATATTTTGGAAAGGTTGCTTCCAATTAATTAAGTAGGCCCCGTCAACTCCTCCTCCTCCTCATGCAAAGGGAATCCTATGCACTTCGATCAGCTTTCAATTTTCTATCATTTTGCACGGGGATGATGGCAAACAACTCCATCAAATTAAAGAAAAAGAAGGACAGACAGAAAGAAAGAAAGAAGAAAAAATAAAAAATTGAGGTACTAGCTAGGGTCATGTTTAATTCTTGGATTGCTTGATAAGCAACCTGCATCACATCACTTCTTTCTTCTTGAGCTGAGGGACGTGGAAGCTTTTAGGACCCACCTCCGATATGTTTAGAAGAATGTTAGGAGGGTTGACAAGTGCGAATAAAGAAAAACCTACCTACGTTCTCAAGCTTGATATAATATTGGAAGTGATCAGCTGGGGGGTGCAAAGTGATTCGCAAGTGGGCTCTGAGGTAAAGCCACCTAGCACGTGCGTACAAATTATGATTCCCACATCAGCAAATCTCTGAAGCATAATTCTTCTTTTTCTCTTTTTTTTAAACAAACAAAAAAAATGTCACTCTCGTCTCTTAATTAGCGCACTTAATTCATTTGCACCAGAAGTAGTCATTTCGTATCCGATGTAACCTTGGACTTGATCACTACTTCGACATACTAATTAAAATGTGTGTGTGTGTGTGTGTGTGTGTGTGTGTGAGTGAGAGAGAGACAGAGGAAATAAGCACATCCCTGTGCAGATGATATTAGACGTGTTGTTTTATATATATATATCTTGTGGTTTCATTTCATGTCATCATATTGCTTCTGGAATTGAGGTGACTAGCTAGACGCCGAATTGCTTAACAAGAATAATTTTATTCTGGTTTTATTAACTTTTCTTTTGGTAATTAAGAAATATAGTTACCTCTTCTTCGATTTATAACTTTCAACCCTAGGACTTGCCTAGAGGTCGAATGCTAGTGTCCAATTCATTTTTCTTGGGTCAAGCTTCTATGAACCAAGCACGACCCCATGGGTAACATCTGCCTACTGACTGAGTTCTGGCTTGATCAGTCACTATCAAACCCAGATTGGTAGGTGATCCGGTTTACCTCCGCATGGGTTGGTTCATAACATTCCTTAGACCAGCTAAACTAACCAAAAAAAAAAAAACATCCTATATGATATTATCATGTCAGGATATATATGAACACAAATTAGCACAAGAATTAATAACCTTAAATTAATGAATGAAAAATCTCTCTCTCTCTCTCTCTCTCAAGAGAGAGAGAGAGAGAGAATGAGAATTTTTGGAGCTTAATTTGTCGTGGTCCAAACTTTGTAGAATCTGGAGTACTGGAGGGCTTTAGAAGCGACAAATAGCTCGGTGGAGCGGAAACTCTAGGTAGAGTCTAGTTTGTTAGCTGAATGCTTCTTCGAATGTCAAGCCCTTTGTTCATATCCCTACCAATACTTGGAACCCTTTCAAATGCCAAATATAGTTGAAAGCACTACATATTATTCTCTCTTTTTGCTTGTCAAAATACTGAAGATGCACGGCAACAGATGCTATTCTCACCTTTTGCGCCTAGACGTCGACTCTAACGAACCTCCACACCTGTGACATTTTTAAAAAAAAAAAAGCGTACAAGCACATAGATCTTGATGTCGAAAGGTATAAAGTAAGGGGTTAGGGGATCAAAAGTTTTTTTTTTTTTTCTTTTATACAGTTGAATGATCACATCAATTTAAGTTGAGTCGGTAGAAGAACAAAAGTTCTTGAACAAAGCTTCGGATCGATAAAATTAAAGATTAATTTTTTTATAAAAAAATTATAAAAAGTAATTTAATTGAATTTATTTTGAAAATGCACCCTTTCCCTCCTCTCTTCTCTCTCTCTCTCTCTCTCTCTCTCTCTCTCTCTCTTAAATGTAAAATTGGAACATTAAATTTCTAAATATAAATTAAAATGTACGGGAGGCAGGTCAATGATCATGTTATTTATATTATTTACAATGATCTCCAAAATCTAAGTTTTTTAACACTTTTTTTTTTGAAAAATACGGACGATCACACAAGTTTAGTACGAGTCAGCCCGAATATATCAAAAAATAAAAGCTGTTTAAGTATAATGGTACAGGAATCACCCTGATTCCATAACCAAAAACCAGAAAAAAGGACCACAACATCCGCAATCCAGTCAGCCGCCGTGTTGGCCTCACGATAGACATGATGAATCTAGAAGCAGGAGACCCCTCTCAAAAGAGACCAGCCAGAAGAAGATGATTAGTAGGAGGACCAAAAATCAGAAAAAGGACCACAACACCCGCAATCCAGTCAGCCGCCGTGTTGGCCTCACGATAGACATGATGAATCTAGAAGCAGGAGACCCCCCTCAAAAGAGACCAGATATCCAGAAGAAGATGATTAGTAGGAGGAAGACCGCTACAGTCCTGCCGAAGCCACGGATGACCGTGAGGGAGTCTCCCTCTATAAAGAGACTCTGAGCATGAAGGGTCCGAGCAGCATAGGAAATTCTAGCCCACGCCGCATACAGCTCCACCATAGGAACAGAGGAATCAAGGAGACCAAAACCTCCCGCCGCCAACATACCACCATCTAAACCTCTAATAATAAAAGCAGAGCCAGCAAGTCTGCCCCGAACACTCCCATCAAAGTTGATTTTAACATACCCTGGAGGGGGGGCTCCAAGAGATAAAAATCGTCTGTCGGTTCGCTATCAAAGTAGCAAGGGAACCCCAGTGTCCAGATCTGTCAAAATCAATAGTAGAGCGAGAGTAGTCAGTGGAGAAAGATATAGCAATCCGAGCAGTCCGCTGAGGAGGGATGGAGACGTCTGTAAAGATCAACTGGTTACGGGATAACCAAATCTGGTACGATGTGGCAGCCCAGATGGCACCCTGCTGCTGCTTATTCCTTCTAATATCTCTGAGAAAAGAGATCCGCGCCGAACTGGAACCATCCTCACATATCTGATATCCCAAAATCCTCCAGATATGTCTAGCTCTGACACACTCAAAGATGGCATGGTCAATAGTTTCATCCTCCTGACCACATAAAGGGCAGATAGCCTGAATAGACACACCCCTACCAGAAAGCAAGAAGCAAGTAGGGAGACAATTCCACTTAAGCTTCCATATAAAGAGCTGCAACCGGGGGTGGATAGGAAGCTTCCAAATCCAAGCAGCATCCCTCGTGCACAGAGACTGAGGCCTATAGATCTTCAAAAGATCCCTGGTTGGTGCCCTCGAGAAACATGATCTCCTTCATAACCTGATATCCTCAACCTGCCAGCAACTAGCGGGATAGAAAGGATCCAACGAGCCAGCTCCTTACCAAAAAACTGCAACACCGAGGGGATATACCAAGAGCAGATATCCTAGGAAATCAAATCAGAGACTCTCATATGGCAAGTGACCTCAGAGCTGATAAAAGTAGGCCAATGCACAAGAGGAAGATCTAAAAGCCATATGTCATGAACAACATTCACCCCAGTTCCATCACCAATCATCCATGAGATATTGTTCCTGATAGCTAGCAGACGACCACTGACCTCCTTCCAGAAGAAGAATAATTCCGGGAGAAAGAAGAAGGCATATCAGAAGGCTACTCTCCATATCTCGCACGCATCACAGAACTTCAGAAACAATGCGGGTCAAGGAGGAAACGAGAGGCATGTCTAGCAAGCATAACCTCCTTCCGCACTACTAAGGACTGAATGCCAAGACCTCCCTCAGAGATAGGCATACATATAGTGTCTCAGGCTAATAAATGCATACCATGACCATCTTGCATCGATTCCCAAAGGAATTTCATTATTCTTTTCTCTTCAAACCCTTGAAAGTAAAAAACTACCCACTAAGAGAACTTTATCAAGTTATTCTAATTAATTAGGATATTAATGCAACCCTTTACAGGTATTACACTTAAGCACATTTAAATCGGTTGGAAAGCTAGGTTTTGACAACGATTTACGCATAGGACTATATATGAGTGGTAGCTAGAATCTTTTCTAGCTCCTTCACCGGTCTTGTCTTAGTGCATTACTTCATCTAGTAGGATTAGTAAGAGCTCTCCAAGGAGATATCCTAAGCATAGCTTACACTTCTCTTGAAGAAACAAATTTTATATATACATTTTATATATCAAACATTAGTGCTATCTTATTCGTTGGCGATGGAAAAAAAAATTATCATCATCATATGAGGAATAATTATAGAACACATGAGGTGCCTATCGCAAAGCAATAAATTAAGTCGGATCAATCAAAATGGATAATTTTAATAACATGACACTAAAGTTTACTAGCGAATAATTAAAATCTAATAAATAAATCTATTCTTGTTTTAAGATATGTATATTGTAATTTATAAAGTAGATTTTCAATTTATGTATTGTATGATATATTTTATCTTATTTGATGTACAAGTTAAAGATTATCAAAATATGTGAATTTTAGTTTGTAAGCATTTTTTTTATAGTATGAATTATATTTAATGATTTATATATAAAATTTAGATGATCTATCATTGATTTTGAAGATGGGAATCATTTCATTTACTGATTATAATTGTTTAACAAAAAAAACTTTAATTCCAACTTAAAACTTAAAAACTATCCTCTCTACAAAATTTGTATGCGGTGTTTTTAAGGGAAGGAGGGAGGGAGAGAGAATTAAAATGGAAAAGAGAAAAGGATAACTCCACTTGCTTTTCAATTTTCTTTACTTTTTCTTTTAATTATAAATTATATATGCTTCATAATCATCTAAATTGATCCTTAAGTATGCCATAAGTTACTGCACTACTCTAATTATTATAGGGTTCTATAGATCGACTTCAAGGGCTTATGGCCAACCAATGATAGCTATGAAGAAATTCAAAAAACAAATCGAATTCTATAGTTATCATAACTTATAATTTCGGTTATGTCTAAGTGAACGAATTTGTTAATATATGTCATTATATAAAATGGTTTGTTTTAGAAATATATTTCTTATGCAAATAAAATAAGTAGGCTAACCCTACAAGTACCTTAAGATCAAGCTTTTGCCAAAAGTCTTAAACTCTGCTAGTTAGAAATGGGTTTATATGTTGCAACAGTTTAAAATATAGAATACTTATGTCACAATAAAATATTTTATTATTAATTATTTAAAGAGAAGCACAAAATATTAGAATATCATTATACACTTTTTAGGTCATTGGATTGATTCCTGAACCATCTTCTTGACTGTTTAACAACTCTACAAGATATTGGCAAACATGTTTCGTCATCAAGAAAATGTAAGGGAGCCTAGCAAGTTGATATCTCTTTGCACCATTTGAGGAAAAAATGATTGCAAACAAACTATGATTCCTCTAGATACGGTCAAATGATGTGTGCGTGTGAGAGAGAGAGAGAGAGAGAGAGAGAATTGAGAATTTTTCATTAGCTTAAGGCAGTTGATGTGGTCTAAACATCTGAAGTGAAATCTTTCAAAATTAAAACACAAGATGATAAATAGTATGTTAGTATATATGTAGGTAGCATCTAGTTGCACATAAATCCAATCTAAAATCCTTTAGCCATTTTGCAGTCTTTGTGCCATTCAATTATCAAATAGATTTTGAAAATACTATTACTCTCTCTCTCTCTCTCTCTCTCTCTCTTGCGTGCGCACACACTTATTGTAATATTGTTCATTTAAGAATAAGCTTCTATCAACCTACATGATTGTGGCAAGCTTATCGATTAACTGCATGACTTTTATACATATATATATATATATATATATATATATATATGTACATATATATACACATATATATGTACATATATATACATATATATACATATATATACATAGATATATGTACATATATATACATATATATGTACATATATATACATATATAGGTACATATATATATACATATATACGTACATATATACATATATATACGTACATATATATATATATATATATACATATATATATATATGTATATGTTCCTGATTATGATTGAATAAAAATATTATTATTGTTCATTTATTTATCAATTAAGTGTGCTGACAACAAAGTTACTTAAAATAGAACCCAACCGCAAAAAGTAACAAATCAAGACCAAGGTGCTCTTGAAGTCACCTAGATGGGAGTAGCTTTTGCTTCTTGAGCTCCAAACAATATCCTAGGTGAATTAACTCTTGGTGCAAATAGTGGCTACATAATTGATAAGACTAATTCTAGAGTTATACTCTATGTCCTTAAGATAATTTCGTTTCGCAACGGTGCTTACGGTCAGTATAACGATTATCTCCCAAGATACAACAGTCTTCTTTTAATGAAAGCAGCACTACAATTTACCAAAAATATCGAACCAAAATGCTTCTCTCTTTTTAATGTACTATTGCTATACTACCCTTAGGAGAGTATGCCAAATGTCTAAGAGAGAAAAGGATTTTCATATTGAATGAATCAAATGCAAGTCTACGGGTCTATTTATAGCCTTAAGGTGCCTTTTGGAAGCATCCTTATGGGTTTAAATTTTATTGATTTGATTTAAAAGGAAACGATCAAAGGATGTGAGGGTTAAGAGCTTATCACCCTTGATATGCTCATTAATCACGTGATCTGATAAGCCTTTTCATGATCCGAAAGGTCGTTTCCATGATCAAATAAGCCATCTCAATGATTGGATAAGTCATAGCACGGCTTTGATATGCCTTTTCATGATCGAAACATTGATTTATCGCAACGGCCTGATCGAAGCGATGCCTTTTCTCGTATGGACGTCTATCATCAACGGTCAACAGTTGACCAATCAGCCGACGGGTGTGAGCCGTTGGATCACGATCACGATCATGATTTGATCACCGCATTTTGACCTTTCATCTGATCGATCAATGATCAGTCTAATCCTGATCCGATGATCAACGATCAATTGATCTTAGCCCCTTATCTTAATCTGATCAGTCTCCACCATCGGATCCTCATGATCAAAAAAAATTTTAAAAGCTCCTCAAGAAGTGCAAAGTACATCTACAAAGCGCCCATTGCGCCCTTCGCACACACGCGTGCGCAAGGGTGATGCTACGCATCACCCTCAAGCTCTCCACTTATGGTGAGCCTAAGAAACTTAAGCTTCAAGAAAAAGGTTTTCATATAAGTGAACCTTCCTTTCTTGATTTTTTTGATATGGGACTAAATGTCCTCACAATTTCTCATTCATACATAAGGAGGAGGTAATGGGCTTTCAAGGCTCATTAGGTATTCTAGGCCCATTACCCAACATTAACTTGTCTCGGCTTAAAACATAAGTATTTGATGATCCAATCTCTCATGTAAAGCATGGATAGTTCTACCACAACCTCCATTCATTTCATTAGGACAAATATCCCTTGCATTTCCATGGTTGACATAGCTCAGGCCAGGAGCATATCTAGCAATCACGTTGTGGATATCTTCCAAATGATTTCCAATATGACTTCGAATATACAGTACAAAATCCAATCCTTGGTGGATCAAAATCTCGTGTTGGAAGACGATCTAGATTAATTGCAGAAGCAAGTTGTGACCTGCCTCAAAGATAATCCAAGTAAATAAAAAAAGGGGGCTTCAATTTATTCAAATAAATGATTTGAGGACCTATTTATTGATTCTGACAACTAATTGCAAAGTTGATCATTCCAAACTTTCCATTCATAGATGTAGAACTTTTAGGGATATCCATGATACTCACAAATAGGATTTTATAATATAAATAGTATGTCTTGTTGCTGCGAAAATCCATTCTTCGGCTTGAGGGCGGTGCACGTCAGGATCTGGATAGCGCTCTCTCATCCGGATGAACCTGCAAGGTACTCCTCACGCAGAAATCACAGAGGGTGGTCCTTACAGAAGACCTTCGACGCTCAAGTCAATGAAGATTTTGAGCAAACAGATGAGAGGAGAAGGCTACAGCAAAAGGATCTTTCTCCTTAGCGTGATTTTTCAGGAGCAATAACCTTTGCTAGAGTTATTTTTTTGGGCTTAGATTGCCTTCGAGAGCATATCTGGGGGATCCTGAGACTTTATATGTTGGGTTTTTAGGATGAAAAACATGGATCAAATCCATATTTTACGCAGCAGAATCAATTATTTTGCATACTAGATGCAACCCTGAAAACCCCTAAGTGCCAGAAACCTTGAAGGACAAAGAAGATAATTAAATTGACATAAAAATAAATATGAAACTCATGTACCTATATTCTTTACCGATGGAGTATGCTGATTGAGCCGGAATCCTTAATACCGCTAGCCATCCAAATGTGTGGCCTCCAACAGTGATCCACGCAGAGTCACAGGATGAGATCTTCCAAGGATTGGTTGACAGCTCTTCGGCAGAGGGGTGCTAGCGCCTCTGTCTTGCCTCGGATTGCTTTCAAATCAAGAGATGATATATTAGAGAATTGGACATCAGATCCCAATCTCTTAAAGAAGGAAATATGGTGAAGGATTCACGTGAAAAATAAGGAGAGGAAGGTATATTTTGCTATGGCATGAGATGAGATAAAAATGGGCGGATAACTTGGATTGGCCAAGCTCTTTTCGAAAGATCGTAATCCACACACAACCTAGTGTTGCATAGGTATTTTATAGCCCATGCCACCAGCTATCCCCACATTCAAGATCAGATCAAATCTGATCTCCCATGAAACAAATTTGGTTGCAAGTTGTTAAGGGGTATAAATTTTAGCCAATGAGAATTCAGCATTTGAATTTTGAACCAAGCTTCTAAAGTCTTTTTCAACCAAATTTATCTTCATGAAATCAATTCAGATCTCATGCCAAATTCAAATTTAAATTTCAAATCCAATCTAAATTTAAGTTCGAATTATTATGACATCTCATGTCATAAAATGATCATGCAAAGAAGTTAGTTGGCCATGTCCCAACAAGACACAACTAACTACCATAACCAAGTCAACATTGACTAAGCCCATATTTTCATGAGTCCTATGCCCATATTTCACGTCCAATTCTTGGGCATTTCATATGCTTCCACGTAGAGGGAAAATATCCCAATGATGGGCTTGCATCCTATGCTCCATCCGCCATCAAATGGCACCCAATTGACCAAGAATTCAGTACACCATCATCTAGCATTAAATCCTATTGATCATGCCCAACACTTGGGCTTAATCATGGTCATCTAATTAATGACAAGTGTGCATCATATTTACACTCTCATGCAAAAGATATCCTTCCATAAGGACCATTAGATGCATGATCAATTCTTCCAAGACGAATCTACATTCACCCATTCAATGTTAATCTCATTCTAATTAAGATTAGGTCAAACCCAATCATAATTGACTTAGAAAATGGCTATCAAATCAGAATTAAATCCAATTTAATTTATAGTTTAACTCATCCAAATGACTCCTTAATGCGTGTGACCCATTGGGCCCCCGACACGTTGGCAACAATTATGAATCAATCTGACCCAGATGTTGACCTAGTCAATCCTTTAATTTGATCAACCTATTCATAATTATAAATCATGAGTGGCCTCTAGCAAAGCATCATGATTACCTAAGTTTCATAGAGTTATGCCGACGTGGTCATCGACATCATCTGTCCATGATCGGTTACCATACGATTCAATCTTTTCATCACATATCCCAGATCAGTCAGTGGCATGAAAAGTATCAACCATATAACTGATCTTGTTTACTTGATCTCAGGAAAAATAGACTTATATGAATTAAAACTCCAAAACCATTTCGGATTCCAACTCAACCTTGCAAGGATTTTAAGTCTAATCAATCCATCAAGTGACCGTGGGATATAACCCTCTCTATATTAAGGGAGACAAATTCTATCTTGGTCAATCATCATCTCTATGTGTTTCTTGTCATACCCAACCATCACGATATATGTCACTCATGGCTAGAACGATATTTGTATTTCATTAAAGTATGGCATTCCACATATGAGGTGCAGTGAATACCTCAAGTCAAAGGATCACTTGCACAACCGTCATCAGAGATCAACCATTAACACTATATAGAATATCCATATGGAATCTCTGTGTGGGTCAACCAATGCATCATTACAATAACGAGAACCTACACACCTATCCAAGTATCTCTATACTTCAGCTTGCATGATCAGCTGCTCACTACATGGGTAAAGATATGCAATGTGTGCCAGTCTCACGGCATTCGACGGTGTCTAGTCCCGTCTACACATCGACTGGGAAAATTTAAAGAATCAAACCATAATGTGCAATTTGGATCTCACAATTTATAATCTCTATTACAAATTTCATATGCACGGTTCACATTCTTTTGGACTTTATCTCACAGACAAATATATCAAATATATATAGAATAAAAGACATTTGGATAGATAAAGAAATTATTTTATTTGATTTGTATTCATAGACTGTATACAAACATAGCATTCAATCCGATTGGATCTAGGGCATACACTAACAATCTTTCACTTGCACTAGAGCCAATCACCCATATATCTTATACTGAATGACTTAACATGACTATTATGCCTTTGTTGTGGCAGGGCTTTAGTGAACGGATCAGCTACATTATCCTCATTGAGAACTCGTTCTATTTTTACATTATTTCTACTAATAATCTCTCTAATCACATGGTATTTCTTGAGTACATATTTGGACCTCTGATGAGATCTTGGCTCTTTGGCTTGCGCAATAGCTCCATTATTGTCGCAATACAAGTATACTGAATCAGCAATGCTTGGAACCACACCAAGTTCAGTGATAAACTTCTTGATCCAAATCATTTCTTTGGTTGCATCTGATGCTGCAATGTACTCAGCTTCGATTGTAGAGTCGGCAGTCGTCTCCTGCTTGGAACTCTTCCAATTGACTGCACCACTATTGAGTGTAAAGACATAGCCTGATTGAGATTTATAATCATCTTTATCAGACTGAAAACTAGAATCTGTATAACCCTAAACTATGAGTTTGAGTCTTTCATAAACCAAGAACATATACTTAGTCCTTTGTAAGTACTTAAGGATATTCTTGACAGCCATCTAATATTTCTCACCAGGATTTACCTGGTATCTACTAGTGATACTCAAAGCATAAGAAACATTAGGTCTCGTACATAGCATCGCATACATGATGGATCTGATTGCTGAAGTGTATGAAATCCTATCCATGTGCTCTCTCTCTCCTCTTGGATCTTAGGACTCATGTCCTTGGAGAGATGCACTCCATGCAATACCGGCAGGAATCCCTTCTTGGATTCATCTATGCTAAACCATTTTAGCACTTTATTTTATGTACGTTGATTGGGACAATCCAAGCAATCTCTTAAATTTATCTCTATAGGTCTTAATACCCAATATATAGGCTGCTTCTCCCAAATCTTTCGTGAAGAACTTGTCGGACAACCAATCCTTCACTTCTTGTAGCAAAGGTACACTATTTTCTATCAATAATATGTCATCTACATATAATATCAAGAAAATAATAATACTTTCACTAACCTTCTTGTATACACATGGATCATCCTCATTTTTGATGAAATTAAACTCTTTAATTGTTTCATCAAAATGGATGTTCCAGCTTCTAGAGGCTTGCTTAAGTCCATAAATGGACCTTTGTAACTTGCATACCTTTTGAGAATCAATGGACTCAAAACCCTCAGGTTGTGTCATATACACATCTTTCATTAAATCACCATTTAGGAAGGTGGTCTTGACATCCATTTGCTATATCTCATAATCGTAATAGGCTGCAATCGCAAGAAAAATCCTTATGGACTTAAGCATGTCTACAGGAGAAAAGGTTTCATCAAAGTCAACACCTTGTCTTTGCTTGTAACCTTTTGTGACTAGTCTCGCCTTATAGGTAATCATATTACCATCCATGTCGGTCTTCTTCTTAAAGACCCATTTGCACCCAATGGGTTTTACCCCTTCAGATGGATCAACCAAGGTCAATACCTAATTTTTGTACATGGAGTCCATTTCAGACTTCAGTGCTTCAAGCCATCTCTTGGAGTTAATGTCATATATTGCCTCCTCATATTTAGTAGGCTCATCATGTTCTATAAGAAATTCATATCTCTTAGGAATATAATGTGTTCTACTAGACCTATGTAGCTGATGTGTACTTGGAGCTACCTGTTGCTCTATCTCTCCTGATAGAGGCTCACACAAATGTTGCATGAATGTGAATTGAGTCTTCTGCTCAACTCGCACTGCATTTGGCATTTGCTCCATGTTATCTAATCGGTCTGTATCAATTTGTGGTTCTTAAGCTTCACTAAGCTCAATATTTCTTCCACTGTTCTTTCTTAGAAATATATCATTCTCTAGGAATATGACATGCCTCGAGACAATAACCTTTTGCTCGAGTGGGTGGTAGAAATATCATTTTGTTTCTTTAGGACACCCCACAAAATTACACTTGTTAGATCTAGCTCCAAGCTTATCCGACTCATTACACTTTACATAAGCGTAGCACTCCCAAATCCTTAGATGACTAAGGAATGGTTTCTTTCCATAACATATCTCATAGGAACTAGTGGAATTGACCGACTTAGATGCAACTCGATTTAGAGTGTATTTGGCTGTGTGTAGCGCATAACCCCAAAATATTTTTGGAAGGTTTGTAAGGCTCATCATTAATCGCACCATATCTAATAATATGATATTCCTCCTTTCTGAAACACCATTATGCTGTGGCATACCAGGAGGAGTCCATTGAGAGAGAATTCTATTCTCCTTCAAATATTCTAAGAACTCATAGCTTAAGTATTCCCCACCTCGATCTGATCGAAGTATCTTAATACTTTTTCCACTTTATTTTTCTACCTCAGATCTGAATTCTTTAAACTTTTCAAAGGCTTCAGATTTGTGCTTCATCAGATATACATAATCATACCTGCTACGGTCATCTATGAATGTGATGAAGTAAGAAAAACCTTCTATGGCCTGAATATTGATAGGACCACATACATCCGAATGTACTAGTCCTAAACATTCAGTCGCTCGCTCATCCTTTTTAGTAAAAGATGACTTAGTCATTTTGCCACGTAAGCATGACTCACATTCCTCAAACGATTCCCAATTGAATGATCCCAAGTAGCCATCCTTATGTAACTTGGTTAAACGTATTTCATTTACATGGCCTAAACGATAGTACCATAGGTACAAGTTCTTAGAATTATTTGATTTTAATTTTTTAGTTTCTACATTGAGAACAAGGCTTTGTAAATTCGAAATATAAATCTCGTTGAACATTTCAGTAAAACCAAAGAATATTTTATTTTAAAAATTAAAATTCTTTTATTTTTAATTTTAAATGAATATCCATCATTTACAAGGCATAAAAAATAATATTCTTTGTTATGTTTGGAACATAGTAACAATTACTAAGCTCCATTACAAGCCCAGTGGATAAAGACAAAGAACAATATCCTACGGCTAAAGCAACAACCTTTGCTCCATTTTTCATGCGCAATATCACTTCATCTTTCCCCATGCTTTCTACTGCTTTCTATCATCTGCATATTAATACAAATATGAGATCCACAACCGGTATTCAATACCCAAGTGGAATAAGAAGTAATAGAAGAAAACATCTCAATCATAAATATACCTGATGTAGAAGTATCCATATGTTTCTTTTCTTTTAGGCTAGCTAGATAAGCCCTGCAGTTTCGCTTTCAGTGCCCATCCTTACCACAAAAGTAATACTTTTCCTTGGCTACTTTGTTTTTCTTAATACTCTTATTTGGTTTAGTCGCCTTGGTCTTTTGGGCCTTATTCTTTTTTGGTCGCTTCTTGCAAGCGCCAGAGGACTCCACGACCATAACCTGCTCATTTTCTTTCTTAATGTTGGGCTCGGCATTTGTTAGCATATTTGCTAGCTCAGTAGAGATGCCTCTATCTTGTTTATGTTGAAATTAAGAATAAACTGCGAATAGCTGAAAGACAGTGACTGTAGGATCAAGTCAATACTTAGTTCATGATCCATCACAAAACCCAATCATGCTAACTTCTCAATCAGATTGATCATTTTCAGCACATGGGCACCCACTGATGAACCTTCAGTTATTTTGCACTGAAATAGCTCTCTAGAGGTCTGAAACCTCTCATAGCGAGAATGTGTACCAAATAACTCTTGCAGATGCATCAAAATCTCTGAGCATTCATATTCTCATACTGTTTCTGAAGATCGGGTGACATCGAGGCCAACATCAAATATGTGGCCATCTTCTTAGCATCTTTATACCTGTTGTATGCCACATGAACCTCAGTTGGAGCATTCGCTGGTGGGACCTTCGGTGCAGCCTCATCTAGGACAAATAAAATTTTTTCTAATCGAAGAATGATCCTTACATTCCTTAGCCAACAGGAAAGTTAAGTCCAATCAATTTGTTGATTCTAAGATACCCCTAAGCTTGATAGTTACACTCATGGTTTCTTTAATAACCTGCATAGAAAATAGAATGAGTCAATTGCTATGAATACAAATCATCAACTTAATATGATTATTTTAAGATTTTTAATTAAGTTGGTTTTTTTCACTATTTTATCGAGATTAATAGCCCTCTCTATTAATCTCGAGAAATTGATATTCAATTTCCTTAGTGGGCTAGGATTCTCATTCGAATTACCTTGACCTTGGCTTTGGCACAATAAATCTCGATAAGCCAAATTTGGTAGATTATCATCAATCGCATCTAATGTGACTCCTAAATCATTTAGGGGATATTACCTTGTCAATCACATCCATATGTGATCACCCTAAAGTTTGCTTCTAGATTAGACTGACCCTGACTTTGGCCAATTATGCCAGCTAATCTAGTTAAGTCAACCCATTGTTCCATAATCAACTTCTCATAAGTACACTCGACCTTGGCTTTGGCACGATAAATCTCATAACCTAATGATTTTATATCATGTAAATAATGGAAGGTTAATGACTTAATATTCATGAAGGAATTTAGCGCATCTAGGTCCCATTATGCATGTACAACATTTGTACTATGCTAGGTTACATATCCTATATATAGATTTTAGATTAATCTTTATTAACCTAAAATTCATAAGATCAAATCTTATGATTGGGATTTTTAATCAAATTAGGATCCCTGACCACTATCTAATTTAGGAACCCTAATCATGTGACCAAATCAATTGCTATCATCCTGATTAACCCTACTGATCTAATCAATTAAGAGCTTTCCTCAACAATGACCAGATTAATTGATCGATGGGGTCCTATTTAGCATACCCTTCGATCCCATTGAATGGGTTTTTTTTAGGGAACGAACATAGCAATTAAAAATCATGATCATACTTTTCTTAGACACCAATGTAGTTAAGCCCAATTAATTAGACCAAGTTTGGAATCATAGGATCAAGCAATGATGTAGTTAACTCTAAGTTTCCTAAATCCTTATCAACTATTACAATTTATGATAAGTAAGATAGTGATCTTGTTAGGGTATTATGATAAGATTCTTAATTCAAATTTTAAAATTTAAATTTTAATTTTTAAATTTTTTTATCATTTAATTACATGTTATGACATGTCGGTTTCACATCCCATGTAAATCCTAATGTCTCTAACAAACCCTAACTAATTCTTGTTACGATAAGATTTTAGATTCAAATTTAAAATTTTAAATTTCAAGATTCAAGTTTTAAATTCAAATTTTGAAATTTAATTTTAATTTATATTCCAAATGATTATATTTAATCACAATCTTATTATGATCTAAATTTCAGAAAACAAGTTTTCTATGATTACTATTTATCATCATATGAATTTCAGATCTACAATGATTACATTAATTTGTAATTACTCTTAATCACTTACTCATCATTACATATTAATTTTAGATTTTGATCACATTATTATCATATTAAAATTTTGAATCCTAAACTTAATTTCAGGATTTCAGCATATTATGTCCCTATCATGCATAGACATAATAATTAAATTTAACATGACACATATTATGATTAAATCTAAAATTAATCATTGTTTATTATCATATAACAAACTTTATTATCTGAAATTAAATTTTATCATATGAATCATTTTCAGATTCATGTGATCAAGTTTGAGTTTCATATCATATATGAAATTTCAGCAATTTCATTCATAATGAATTTGACACAGAAAATGGTTTCGATTTTTTTTATCATCTAAATTGAAACCCTCTGGGTGGCTTTGATACCACTTGTTGGGTTTTTAGGATAAAAAATATGGATTAAATCTATGTTTTACGCAGCGAAATCAATTATTTTGCATACTAGATGCAACCGTGAAAACCCCTGAGGGCCAGAAACCCTGAAGGACAAAGAAGATAATCAAATTGACATAAAAATAAATGTGAAACTCATGTACCTATGTTCTTTACCGATGGAATATGCTGATGAAGCTGGAATCCTCACTATCACTAGCCACCCAAATATGTGGCCTCCAACAATGATCCACGCAGAGTCACAAGATGAGATCCTCCAAGGATTGGTTGACAGCTCTTCGGCAGAGGGGTGCTAGCACCTCTCTCTTGCCTCAGATTGCTTCCAAATCAAGAGATGATATATTAGAGAATTGAAGATGATATCCCAATCTCTTAAAGGAGGAAATATGGTGAAGGATTCACATGGAAAATAAGGAGAGGAAGGTATATTTTGTTATGGCATGAGATGAGATAAAAATGGACGGATAACTTGGATTGGCCGAGCTCTTTTCGAAGGATCATAATCCACACACAACCTAGTGTTGCATAGGTATTTTATAACCCATGCCACCAGCTATCCCCAAGTTCAAGATCAGATCAAATCTGATCTCCTATGAAACAAATTTGGTTGCAAGTTGTTAAGGGGTATAAATTTCAGCCAATGAGAATTCAGCATTGGAATTTTGAACCAAGCTTCGAAATCTTTTTCAACCAAATTTATCTTCATGAAATCAATCCAAATCTCATGACAAATTCAAATTTGAATTTCAAATCCAATCTGAATTTAAATTCAAATTATTATGATATCTTATGTCATAAAATGATCATGCAAAGAAGTTAGTTAGCCATGTCCCAACAAGACACAACTAACTACCATAACCAAGTCAACATTGACCAAACCCATATTTGCATGAGTCCCATGCCCACATTTTATGTCCAATTCTTGGGCATTTCATATGCTTCCACGTGGAGGAGAAATAGCCCAATGATAGGGTTGCATCCTATGTGCCATGCGCCATCAAATGGCACCCAATTGACTAAGGATTCAGCACACCATCACCTAGCATTAAATCCTATTGATCATGCCCAACACTTGGGCTTAATCATGGTCATCAAATTAATGACAAGTGTGCATCATATGTACACTCTCATGAAAATGAAAAGATCATTCCATAAGGACTATTAGATGCATGATCAATTCCTCCAGGACGAATCTACATTCACCCATTCAATGTCAATCTCATTATAATTAAGATTGGGTCAAACCCAATCTAATCGACTTAGAAAATGATTATCAAATTATAAATAAATCTAATTTAATTCTCAGTTTAACTCATCCAAATGACTCCTTAATGCGTGTGACCCATTGGGGCCCCCGATACGTTGGCAACAATCATAAATCAATCTGACCCAGATGTTGACCTAGTCAATCCTTTGACTTAATCAACATAGTCATAATTATAAATCATGAGTGATCTCTAGCAAAGCATCATGATTATCCAAGTGTTGTAGAGTTATGCCAACGTGGTCATCGACATCACCTGTCCATGATCGGTTACCATACAATCAATCCTTTCGTTATATATCCCAGATCAATCAATGGAATGGAAAGAGTCAACCCTGTAACTGATCTTATTTACTTAATCACAAAAAAACTGACTTATATGAATTAGAACTCCGAAACCATTTTGGATTCCAACTCAACCTTGCAAGGATTTTAAGTCTAGTCAATCCATCAAGTGGTCATAGGATATAACCCTCTCTATATTAAGGGAGATGAATTCTATCTTGGTCAATCACCACCTCCACATGTTTCATGTCATACCCAACCATCATCATATTTGTTACTCATGGCTAGAGTGACATTTGTATGTCATCAAAGTATGGCATTCCATATGAGGTGCAGTGAATATCTCAAGTCAAAGGATCACTCATACAACCATCATCAGAGATCAACTATTAACACTATATAGAATATACATATGGGATCTCTGTATTGGTCAACCAATGCATCGTTATAATAACGAGCATCCACACACCTATCCAAGTATCTTCATACTTCAGCTTGCAAAATCAGCTGCTCGCTACAAGAGTGAGGATATGCAATGTGTGCCAGTTTCACGGCAATCGATGGTATTCAGTCCTGTCTATACATCGACTAGGAAAATTTAAAGAATCGAACCATAATATGTAATTTGGATCTCTTAATTTGTAATCTCTATTACAAATTTCATATGCACGGTTCACATTCTTTTGGACTTTATCTTACAGACAAATATATCAAATATATATAATAAAGGACATCTGGATAGATAAAGAAACCATTTTATTTGATTTGTATTCATAGACTATATACACACATAGCATTCAATCCGATTGGATTTAGGGCATACACTAACATGATATTTGAACGTTGCCAAGGAGGTGAGTCGTTACCTAATTTTTTGGATATATTTTAGGGAACTAGCATTCGATAAGGCCAGAATCCCAACAGTTATGAGGATCGGCAGTTGATGAAGCTGACGAACGCTTTATCGAAAATTTGAAATCCTGTTGATCATGGACAGAGTATTGTATTTGGCTCCTATTCCCGTTTTGGAAGGCTCATTCCATGATTCTTGCGATCAAGGTGGTTCATCCTCTAAGATATCCAGTGTGGTTTGAAGCAGTAATGGCGCTTACGTTGAAGGGATGAGGATCAATCCTGGCGAGGTATTAAGATAGCTCGGCCTTGCTGAGGTTTGGATATAGCTCGGCCCTTCCAAGGCTCTGAGATAGCTTGACCAAATGGTTTGATCTCTGAAGTTTAGCTAGATAGTTTGGCTCTGTAGCTCGGCCTTAATTTGGCCAGATAATTCGGCTTAGTAGGTCAGCCTTAGTCATCGGGCACATTTATTGATGCGGTGATAATTTTTTCCTGCATTACATTCCCCCAACTCTTTAGTCTGAAGCATAGGTTCGAGCATAGGGAGTAGAGTCCATGATTACTCAATCTCATTGATGGGATTTGAACCAACAAAGGCACATCATGATGGTCCCATAAATGCCAAGCTGGGTGTCTAGTTGGGCGAAACATGGCCAAATCGAAGGTCAAGGCACGTGGCCGATAAACCTTGATTCTGCAAAGTTTTTATTTGGCCCTGCCAAGGTACGAAGAATGTTGCTCGGCCCTGCCAAGGTAGAAAGAAAATTTTGCTCGGCCGTACCGAGGTTTGGAGAAATGTTGCTCGGCCCTGTCGAGGTACGGAGATGTTGCTTGGCCCTGCCGAGGTACAGAGAAAAATTTGCTCGGTTGTGCCGAGGTTCGGAGAAATGTTGCTCAGCCATGCTAAGGTACGGAGAAATATTGCTCAGTCGTGCTGAGGTATGGAGAAATTTTTACTTAGCCCTACCAAGGTACGAAGAATGTTACCCGATCATGCTAAGGTATGGAGAAAAATTTGCTCAGTCATGCCGAGGTTCGGAGAAATGTTGCTCGGCCGTGCCAAGGTACAAAGAAATTTTTACTTGGTCCTGCCAAGGTATGGAGAATGTTGCTTGGTCCTACCAAGGTACGGAAAAAAATTTGCTCGACAATGCCGAGGTATGAAGAAATTTTTACCTGACCTTGTCAAGGTACAGAGAATGTTGCTCAGCCCTGCTGAGGTATGGAGAAATGGACCCGTAGGTCAATTATTGGGTGAGACCTACCTTTCATCCATAACTCAAGAAAAATTATTATTCAATAAGAAATATTTGAATTGAAGAGTGACGTTTTATTACAATGAGCAAAATGGCTCGGTTCATGCATACTTTACTAGTAATAACTCAGGGTTTAATATAGTTTCATGTCTTTGGGGTACTATATCCCTAGAAAGTCTTCATTGCTCGGAGATGATCTGAGTTCGATAACTTGGGAATAATGTATCCCTTGAAGGTCTTCATTGCTCGAAGATGATTCGAGTCCCATATCCTCGAGGTACGGTATCTCTTTGATGTCTTCATCTAAAGAGGTGAGCCCCTCACACCGAACCCTTTCAAATCAGTTCTCCTTTTCGCTTGGTCGTACCTGGAAGGCGTTGCTAATCGTTTGAATAGCGTCAGTCGCCCATAGGCTTGGCGTGTGTAGTCGTCATTGCAGCCCATCATCCCGAGCAGTAGGAGAGACGGGACGAGAGGATCGCGACCGCGATGTTGAATTGTTGCGAGAGAATATTGCAGGTAAGGAGCGAGCCCAACGAGATCTGGGCAAGCTCCTATCTCCTCCTCTCCATAGTGTCGGTTCAACTTCTCTCTGGCCGGGCTTTCGTAGGGGGCCGGTGGCTTTCAGTGGGTTGGGCGGGGTGACCACTAGCACTAGGAAGCTGCTGAGAGGGTGCAGCGGGAAGAAGACTTCCAAAAAGGCTCTGCACCAGTTGTAGCAGGGCTTAAACTAGTTGGACCAGCATGGTAAACTGGTCCTGTGTGACCTGGGCTACTGGCGATGGAGGAATCTCGGTTGGCGATGGCTGCAATGGTGACATATTGTTGGTGGGATCAGGCCTTTAAGTGTTGGCCTGATAAGGAGCGTCTGTGACTGCTCTCTTACGGCTGGCTATTAAGGAATTATCCTTTTTGTATGGAACCTTGTCTCCTTAGTTTCAAGTTTTCAGAGGGACTTGAGGCCTTCCTTTAGCGACAATCTATTGCTGCGAAAATCCATTTTTCGGCTTAGGGACGATGCACGTCGAGATCCGAATAGTGCTCTTCCGTCTGGATGGATCTGCAAGGCAGTCTTCACGCAGAAATCATAGGGGGTGGTCCCTGCGGAAGACCCTTCGATGCTTAAGTCAGTAAAGATTCTGAGCAAATAGATGAGAGGAGAAGACTCCAGCAAAAGGATCTTCCTCCTTGGCATGATTTTTTAGGAGCAATAACCTTTGCTAGAGTTATTTTTTTGGGCTTAAATCGCCTGCGAGAGCATATCTGGAGGGGGATCCTGGGATTTGATATTTGTATGCTGCCAAGGAGGTGAACCGTTACTTGATTTCTCAGGCACATTTTAGGGAGTTGGCATCCGATAAGGCCGGAATCGCAACAGTTACAGGAATCGATAGTTGATGAAGCTGACGGACACTTTATCAAAAATTTGGAATCCCGTTGATCATAGACGAAGTGTTGTATTTGGCTTTCGTTTCCATTTTGGGAGGCTCATTCCGCGATTCTTGCGATCAGGGTGGTTCATCCTTCGAGATTTCTAGCGTGGTTTGAAGCAGCAATGGTGCTTACGTTGAAGGGATAAGGATCAATCCTGATGAAGTACTAAGATAGCTCGGCCCTGTTAAAGTTCGAATATAGCTCGATCCTTCCGAGGCATTTAGATAGCTCGAACAGATAGTTCGACTCTGAAGTTCGGCCAGATAGTTCGGCTCTATAACTCAGCCTTAATTCGGCCAGATAGTTCGGCTCTGTAGCTCAGCCTTAATTCGGCTAAATAATTCGGCTATGTAGCTTAGCCTTAGTCATCGGGCACATTTATTGATGCGGTCATAATTATGTGTCATTGTTATTTAGTGTCTTTGAGATGCTACACAACATGTAAATTGCTGATTGCTAGAGGGACCAAACGTTGGTCTGGAAAATTGAAATTATGGCATAATTCTTTTGTTTATTTTCTTTTATTTTATTTTGACATGTAGTTTACAAAAAAAAAAAAAAAAAAAAAAATTGTTAGGTATTTCACCAATTAGAAGATCTGGTTCTGGTTCGAGAACGTAGACATGGAGCTAGCTAGGCTACGTTAAGACGGGCCCATCCCATTGCGCCAATTGCACCGCGACCAACGTCCTCAACCTCCATCATCAGTGTGCACTATTAAGACCACTTCCGACCATCTCCAGGTCCAGGAGCACCATCCTGTAGCCGTATATATTGACATCACCACCGAGCTCTCGTCCTAATTCCTTGCCCACCAGATTCGATAGCCCCAAGCTCTTCTTGACGTGCGGCACCCGAGCACGCTGGCCGTGGTGGAGGTAGCCCTGACAGCGCTGTATCTCAGTCGTCGCCATGGGAGGGAAGACAATAACTGTAGGTATTCTCGACTTTTCTTTCTTGCATGAAGGAATTAATAATAATGGTAAGCGTTACATATACGAAGACAAGCTATACAGGATGGCTTCTATGATGCGACAAGCCTTTTTTTTTTTTTTTTTTGAGAACAGAGACTGAAGCGAGATGAGAAGACTGAACCCGAATGAGAAGATATGGAAAATATTATTTTAATAAAATAAAAACTGTTTTTAGTTGCTGCCTTCTGTGGACACTTCGCTAATCTCTCTCCCTAACGAACATGGTGTCAAATTACTAAACCTCCGCAATCTATGCCAAATCCTCCTCCTCCTCCTCGAGCCGTCAAGTAGAGTTCGAGAACTTGCAGAGGCCAGAAAGCATGCAGGAGACTTGAAATGTAAATTGCTGCCATCCCGGAGCAATATTCATCATCATAATATGCTGCTTCTAAGAACAAAAGCTGCCTACAAATGGATAAAATCAAATATAAAGAATTACTGCAGGTGTCAGTCCACCGCTTGCACCGCAGCAAAAACCCTTCCAAGAAATGCTACAGGAAACAGAACTTAATGTGGCCATCACTTATTTGGCAATGCATTAAAAAAGCCTAAAACAATACAAAGATCACATAGAATGGCCATTAGGTCATGAAAGCAAAACAACCGGCAGGAAACGCCTTTGGATTCATCAACAAGAATACCGATCAAGGAGAGAATAACCTAAAACGGTCTTAACAACTTATATAGTGTGACAGAAACCATCTGTCTCACCATTATTTATTTTCAGAATTCCTATCTCATTAGTGATGTTCATCATCACTGTGTCCTTCCGGTTCCCCTCCCTCACCAATCACCTCCAGCTGCAAAATCATATGAAATTGATCAGGAACTCTTTATATGAAATCGATCAGGAACTTTTTCTCATAAACCAGAAAGCAACCAAATCTGTATAATATTTCTAACATAACCCTGATCAGAAGTACAATAACAATTTTACAAGCTATCTCAATTACCACAAAGTATTGGGAGCACACAGGGCACTCGTGTGGTTTGTCTTTCTCCAGCCAAAACCAGACAACATCATGCTCATCCTCTGCAAACACATCAAGAATTTGAAGTCACCCAGCAAACAACATCAAATTCCGTCAGCAACTGTTTCAGAACGTTCTTCCTTTTTAGGTTCCTTCCTCTATAAGGGAAATTGAAAGATAAACATTATTTCCCTTCTATTTCTTTTCTTACTGAGAAAATTTGAAAGATGATGAACCAGGGTTAACGAAAATATGACAGGTGTCACACTGAGAAATCTCACATGAATAATAGCCCATGACAGAAGAACCAGCTTGTCATAAGCATAACAAAGTAACTTACCGCCTTCACCACCAGGGCAACCAACTATTCTCCTGTTATAGTAGGACTTAATGACAGCAGGTGCTTCCTGCAAGAGAAAATTTTATGGCACAGTTCAACGGTCAACGTTTTACCAACAAGTCAATATACTTTTACAAGCATACAATCAACATACAGGAAAAGTCCTTCTTACTTTAAAGGACAGGCAAATATTTATAGTTCAGATAAGGAAAACTTCAAAAACGAGGACGAGGAAGATCTGAGGATTTAAAAAAAAAAAATGTAGCAATGGATTCTGGCTGAATTTTGTCTGCATGCAAGGGAGAGCCAAATTATAAAATGAACATGGTTTCTGTTTCATTGTGACACAATGTTCCTTGTAAGCCACACCACAAGTTGAACCAGTAGCACGGCAACAAAATGCACAGTGGCTGCCATGAGTATCACTCATAAGGGATACATAGCTAACTATGAAACCTGGGTAACACCAATCCAGCCATGAATACTTAAACCAATTGAAGCTTCTGCGGATAAAGGATCTTCCACGTAAAATTAAATAACTAGACCAAAGCCATGAAGAACACAAACAAATTCAGAGATTAATTTGCTCAGTGCATCATTTTAATCATGTGAAAAATTACATTTTACCAGGAGGGAAATGATTGTGGAACATGAATCTGATATTGGTTACTACTCTAATTAGGAGGAATGGATTTCCAGAACACTATTATATCAATCAAACACACTCTGGGAAAAAAGATGAAGAACGTAGAATCACATGGAACAAGTTGCAATAATCCCACATACATAAGCTAAATGACATGAATATCTAAAGGCAAGCCTGAACATGTTTCTAAGTAAATATGGTAATGAATGAACATGAACCATCAATATTTACTACTTTGCACAATGCTCCAGAAAAGAAAAGCCTCTAAAGACACAAAGCAAGCTACAGCAGTCCGACAACATACCACAAGGCATCAGTCTCCAACGTAAGGACATAGCTATTCTTTTCAAAAAAGGCAAGAAATTTTTCTGACAAGTCAAATGTATGGAGAAAATGGCAGAAAGTTTGGTTTGGAACAAAGGACATCTTTTCATTCAGTACAAAAAAGTTGGACCCGAATGAACCAGTAGTAAAAATATCATATAAATTGAAAAATTCAAAAAAAAAATCTTATAAATATGAAAAAGCTAATTAAACAATATGTGAGACATGCAACAACAATAACAACAAAACCTTAATCTAAAACTAGATGTAGGACATAAAGCACTTTTTATAAGAAGTTGACAGATTCTTCAATGCAACAGGGATGATCTTTGGAATGAATACTCATTCTCCAATACAAAATATTGCTCTCCTCCTCTACGATGAAAGTCATACAAAATCAGGTGTTTTGTCCGGAAACATGCGTTTCAGACAAAGGCCATATCAGTTCTGTCCACAGCATATCAAAACAAGACAAAAACAGAGAAATAACAATTTTGGTTTGATGTGCCCAAAATCTGAAAAGCATTTCAGGTGTTACATTTTTTCCTCAAAAGAAGTTGTATAACCTTAGAAACAAGTGCACCTTCCACATGCCTATCAACCAGAAGTATTTTTGGTTGTCTAAAATTCAAATAAGATAGGACAAGCATGATATAATTATATCCACCCAAAATGCTTCCAATATAGACTGAGGGTCCCCTTCTCATGATGTTAATTCAAAAAAAGTCAATAGGAAGTTATAACATGTATTTTTAGAATACCGAAATCTAAGCACCCTACTTACAACCATCAACATAACCAAAATGCCTCAAATCATGTACTTGCAGATCACATCGTATTGCCTCCCTTGTTTACTTATCCCTTCCCTCTCAAACATATAAGAGGATTTGAAGGCCTGAGATCGACTCTCTACTAGCTAGAACCTAGAGCGATGTGGACCAACCAATAATTAGGTTGGTCTACTGCACAGACATATTATTGGTATGAACCAGAAAGCAAGAAAGATGGATAAGCTGAGATTCTACAACCTTAAGCTTCAAAGACTTCCACCACTACAATGCCACCTATTGGAAGAAAAACAACAAGGACTAAATTGATAAAAGCTAAGCTACATCTATTACTAAGATAAAAGGCAAAGATAAAAATAAATTGTTTTGATTGATGTGTTGAAGGCTCTTTCCAAGTAGCTCTCAAATAGCATTTATGCAATCAAATTGCAACTATACCTTTAACCGTGCTATGACTCCACGTTGGACACATATCCTTGCCCAACAAGACTCCCATAATGTAGCTTACACTTCTCCATGATTTAGCCGAATATTTCGACAAGCTCACACACAGCTCTTTGGATGCATCCCGTCTCTTAAGCTATCTTTAGTTGTATCTTGGAATTGTATTTTTTGGCTTCTAAGATTTGTACACGCTATGCTAGAACAGTTGATCAGCTTGCTTGGTCTGTTCTGACATCACTACAAGCCTTTATCTCATTAAGTCTAAGATTTGACTTATCAGCTTTAAGTCTGGAACATGACTGTCCATCTGGCTTATGATCACCATTTTTCTATTTAATATACCACATGGCACATGTGCACAACACTACTGAATCAAACGATCATCGGTCAAGATATGGCGTAAACATATTACAAATCTTTTTAAGACCATAATTATGATTCATCATATACTAAAGCAAGTCTTTTCAATTTCAAGTCAAAATATTTTGGAGGTTACCATCAAATTTCATCACCTCCTTTTTTTACTTTTCAATGCAATAGCAAGTTCATGATTTCACTTGGCACACCTAGTAACTTCAATGAAAAACCCATAACATCTAAGGAACTTTCCATACGATCATCAACTAGTGCAGCACCTAAGCATCCCCTAATGCACTCTTTTCTGACCTATTCTTCCTGCCTTTTTCACACAACCATAGCATTCGCATTCATAGAATATTGAAGGCCATATTGTTGTCTACTGAAAGCCTCTCTGGACGTTCAAAGTCATATATCAATTATACAGAACACTAAATCATCTCTAACACAACCAACTCCACTTTCATTATACAAGTTGTCTTCATGATCCAACCTTTTGCTATTAATTAGATCTATAGTATTAGAAATTAATTGGACCATATATATTTGACAATTGAATATATTTTTTTGGTCATTTTTGCTTCTACTAATAAACTTGTAACCCACATACAAGTCTGGCTCTGGCATTATTTTTTTTGCAACAAAGATGAATGATGTTCCTTCCTTCTCTAGTAGGCTTTTACAAAGTCTATTGTGATATTCCACTGCCACTTCAAGCGCACTGCATGCAGCATTAAGGGAGGTAGTCAACTTCTCGTTTGCCCAAAGTAGCCTTCTTCCAGCCTCATATATTTTGATGAATCACACCTTCCTCCAGTAAGCCAATACCCCGTATAAATAGTAGAACACTTGTTCATATTTCATCCTAATTTTATATTTTATTAATCGAAGAAATCTTGGATTCTTATGTTCAAATACATCTTATAATTTCAATTTAAATCTCAACTTATCCCATATCAATCAACTATAGATAATCAACAAAAAAATAAGATGTGGATTGATTACATATATTAGGAGTCCATTAGTTTACAACACCCTAAGATAGATCACTATATCTAGAAAATCAACTGTGATGTCACATATTTTGCCACTACTTTATCTCAATACCTTTGCATATGTCCCTGATACATTTTTGTGATCTCATAGAGGAAAAGGCTTGATGAGTTGAGTTGAGTTGAGATTGAGGAAAGCATCCTATGAAATGCTCACTTGATTATACCTTACATCTAAAAGATTCTCTAATTCCATTAATCCGGAAAATGAATATACAGCTTACTGTAACCAAGACTATATCAACAATGAATTCTTCTTCAAAATATACAGCTATGATACATAAGAACTCACATGTCCATGACTCATCTGGTAGAACAATCTACACTTTCAAAATCCCATATATTTTACTCATAATAACGTTCATTCATCTTGACCAATAAGGAAGTACTATATTTCTGGCCCATCACATTACCCAAATAAGGCAACCATATAATTTTTAGATCTTGTAAAAAATTATTGGAAAGAAAATAAAAAAGAATAATAATTTATTAAATACTACCAATGGGAAGTGGAATATGTACTTAAATTTTTTTTTAATTATGACATCCAATTGAAAGGTCGCCCTCTGCTATTTGTTCTTAGGGGTGGCAATTTTTGACACGACACGATAACTCGATACGAACACGACACGAATTAAATGGGTTTGGGTTGACTATTTTTGGTACAAACCCGTGTATGACACGACCCGCCAACACGAAATTTAAATGGGTTGTGTTCGAGTTCAACCGCTTAACCCGAATTGACCCAAATTGACCCGTGTATTTAATCGGGTTGACACGAACCCGTCTGACCTATTTTGACCCGAACCCATCACCCGCTTTGCCCGCATGTACGCCGCCATGATCCGTCCGTCACCGCTACCCGAGGCCTCTAGATCAAATAAACGAAGCTGACGGTTCCACCAAACGAAGCTGGTTAAATAGTCAAAATTTAGATTATATGAATTATATATTTTAATCTGATTAGATTGATCAAACAAGCAATGCAACCAATTTGACCTAGTCTACGTCTTGGGAGCAACTTTTGTGACGGTTGAGTCCAAATATCATAATCTCCTCTAACGAAAAGAAAGTAAAAAATAAAAGCTCTTTTTTCCTGAGAAACTTCCTTCACTCTTAAGCAATTACGTTATAAATGATAAAATACTAATAATGACTGTTTAATGACATTTTAGAGAGTTTAAATGACGATAATTTTTTACTCGCACCACCGCTCTCTTCGACTCTACCCTCCTTTCGCCGGCTCATTTTTCATTATAAAATCTCATGCGGATTTTATTTCTTCCGCCCTTCGGATCACAGGTCGTGTTAGATTAATCGTATTTTGAGTCAGGTCGTGTTCGTGTCCAAATTACCTAACCCGTTTAACTCACAGGTCGTGTTTGGGTTGATGTGTTTTCAATCCGACCAAAACATGACACGACCCGGACACGACATAACATGATTGCCACCCCTATTTGTTCTACGCTTTGCATAAAAGGAGTTCATATGAGATCAACATGGTTTTAAAATAATAATTAAAAAAAATAGAGCACGGCCAGAATTCTCTGGCAGATGCCCTCTTGACAAGGAGGACACTTCAACCTCATTGTTACGCAGAATGCTAAATTATTGCTAGAGAGGATACTAGATTCTACGGTAATGTAGAATATTCAATATCCCACTCGTTTCTAACTTTACCTGACTTATAACTCTTCTTTTCCCAACCCTACAGTAGATTTAAGTGACCCAACCTGGAACTGTTGTTCATTTGTACCGTCCATAGGTATCCAAAGTTTTTGAAGGCATCAGCATAGTTTAGTTTTATATTGGGGTGTTTGTTAAAAAGCAAGGGGAAAAAAATCAACTAATAACCCAAGAAAAGAGCTACAAAAAATCATTCTAATACCATGTAAACAGTTATGGGGATAAGGAACGAATACATCAAGATCAGATCTATTAATCTAATGCACAATAATAAATTGTGATACCGCAAATATTCTATTTTATTCTACCAAGTGCAAGGAAACCAGCTGAAATATTGCAGCCAACGCACACGAGAAAACCACATCCAAATACAAAAGAACTGAAACCGTCTAACCAAGAAGGGGAAAAAGGGAGGGAAAAAAAAAAAACGCGCCATCAGCAACGAATAAATCAGACCACAAACTTATCTGAGATAAAGAACACCAGACTAACCTTGGTGCCAAATGGGCCGACCGGAGGATCCATGTCGAACCGCTTCCTCCCCTAAAAAAGACACAAACAAGAGAATCCCTCACATCTTGAATCGACCAACCAAGACCACAAGCAGAGTGTAATTCAAGCGTAACAGGAAAACTCACTTCGAGCTCGGCCTCGAGCTCCTCCCGCTCGTACCCGGTGGCGATCGGCATGACGTCCTCCACTCTTTTCTTCGTTGGAACATTATCTAAAGGAAGAACACCAAATGAGATGGGTCAGCACGGTTCAAACCCAGCCAAAAACAAAGATATCGGAGGAGGGCCAAAACAAAGAGACCGAAGGAGGCCCACCGGATTCCGATGATGAGAAGAGAGGAGAGGTCTTCCGGAACGGCGAGGAGGTGAAGGAGGCGAGGCCGCGGCTCTGTAGGGTTTCTTGGGCGGAGAGGCGGAGGAGCGGGAAGCCAGAACGCCGCCATGGGCCAGCGAGGGTTTGGAGGTGGGACGAGGCCCTCCGCCACATCGCCTCCTGCGAGAGTTCTCAGGTCGCCCCACTTAACAACCCTACGGCGCTCTCGCCAAGAAAAGCCTGCCTATCGCTCCCGTTCTGGTGACCTGGAAACGGGAAATTGGGGTTTATGATGACCACAGCAGATCGCGCTGCGAATGAGGGAGGCGGTGCTGCTGACGAATCCTTAGACCGATGGACGCGTGTCGGATCAGAACCGTGCACGGGCTATCTGAGAGTAAAAATAAAAAATAAAAAAAAAACATCAAGAGTCGCGCGGAGTATGTCGCTTGCCCATCTATCCATCAAACCATCTGCTAACTATCTATCTCTTTTTTTTTTTTTCTTCTTCTTCTTCTTCTTTCCCATCAATCATTCTCTTCTTTGTAGTCGCTTATCTCCTTTAATTTATAAAAAATAAACAATAAATCAATTTTATTATAATATAATGCTGCCGACAAATAGGTATTAGACCATATTAACTCTCATAAGCATACATTATTGGGCAAAGTTAGCTAGAATAAATAAATATAAAAAAAACTATCTTTACATTTGAACAACTTAAAAAGAAAAGGGATTGATAGAAAGAAAAGAAGACATGGATCAATAATAAAGTAAGAATGGAGTTGGAATCGAAGTTCGGTAATATTGAAATAAATTGGTACGCAAATGTAGATGTTGATAAATTTTAATAATTATGAGAATTCACAGTTGGGCTAAAAAATCAAGTTATTTTGGAAATTTAATTGGATTCCAAAATTCACAGTTGGGCTAAAAAAAAAAAAGGGCTCATCTCGAGTCCACTTATATATGCTGCAGCCTCCATTTCTGTTATTCATGTAAAATATTGCTGCTGGCTTTGAGGTTCGCATAAAACTAATTGCACACTGATTTGACTTGGTTCTAAAACGTGGTTTTGGTCGGTTGGTCTCGGCACCCAGAGAGGACATCTCGAGTCCACTGCAACAAGTATGCACCATATTCACCTGCTTGTTTGTTTATTAAAAATAATAAAAAGTAATTAAAGATTGGCCTGCTTAACCACCGGCAATTGGTTTCCATGAATCCTATAGGTACCGCTAGGTGCAGGATGATCCTACAATCATGATAAAATTATTTCATTTAATTTTTAATTTATCTTAGCAATAATTTATGTTCATCATGAATTTAATGGAATGAGCGATTTTAATACCATACAAGAGAACAGAAATATTAAACCACCGCAATGATGATGATGATCTCCAACTAAATATTTAAATAATTTTATTTTTATATTTTAAATTTTTTTTCATATATATTGATGCGGAATAAAATTATCATTGCATCAATATTCGTATATATGGCAAAAAAGCTAGAGCCACTTTCGGCTCCTAACTCGTTAACTATCATGTTTGGGAAAAGACAAACTGCTATGTGATATGGCTGATGAAGCCGCATGTGAGTTAATGGTGGAAGTTGAGATGGCCCCAGCCTCCAAGGCGGTCTTATCTCCGGAAGCGACCCCAGCTTCCAATGCGATCTCATCTCCGAACCTCGGCTCTAGACTCCAAAGTCAACTCTAGTCAGCCTTAGCACCGTCTCGGCCCCAAGGCGGCCTCATCTCCGAAAGCGACCACGCTTCCAAGGCGGCCTCATCTTCGGATTCGGCCCCAACTTCCAAGGCGGCCTTGTTTTCGAATTTGGCCCCAATCGGCCTCGGCCTCCAGAGTCGGCCTTAGCATCGACTCGGCCCCAGAGTCAGCCCTAGCACCGATTCCGAAGTCGGCCCATTCGGCCTTAGCACTGACTTCAGAGTCGATCTCCTCACCTTCTCCGGAGTTAGTACCGACGCCATCATCAGTCTCGATGCCAACACCAGAGATGGTCTTTGAACCACGACAGGGCCGAGCTATCTCAGTACCTCGGAAGGGCCGAGCTATCTACGAACCTCGGCAGGATCGAGCTATCTCAGTGCCTCGGAAGGGCCGAGCTATTTCCGAATCTCGGCAGGGCCGAGCTATCTTAGTACCTTGGCAGGATCGATCATCATCCCTTCAACGTAAGCACCATTGCTGCTTCAAACCATGCCAGATATCTCGAATGATGAACCACCCTAATCACAAAAATCACATAATGAGCTTCCCAAAACGGAAACGAGAGTCAAATACAGCACTCCATCCATGGTTGATGGGATTCCAAATTTTCGATAAAGCGCCCATCAGCTTCATCAATTGCCAATCCCCGTAACCGTTGGGATTCCAGCCTTATCAGATGCCAACTCTCTAAAACACGCCGAAAAAATCAGGTAATGGCTCACCTCCTCGACAGTGTACAAATACCAAGTCCCAAGACCCCCCAAGTACGATCTCGAAGGCAATCTAAGCCTAAAGAAAACTCTAGAAAAAGCCATTGCTTTTGAAAAATCATTTCAAGGAGGAAGAACCTTCTGCTGGAGCCTTCTCTTCTCATCTGATTGCTGAAGATTTCCACTGACTTGGGCGTCGGTGGGTCTTTCGCAGGGACCATCCCCCGTGTTTTCTGCGCAAAGACTGTCTTGCAAGTTCACCCGAACGGAAGAGCATTATCTGAATTTTGATGTGCACTGCCCCTAAGTCGAAGAACAGATTTTTACAGCAACAGATTGGCGCTAGAGGAAGGGCCCCAAGTCCCTCTGAAAATTTGAAACCAAGGAGACAAGGTTTCACACAAGAAGAACGATTCCTCAATGGCCTACCGTAAGAGATCAATCACAGATGCTCCTAATCAAGCCACCTCTCAAAGGTCTTATCCCACAAACAACACGGTGCTCTCGCAGCCGTCATCGACCGAGGTTCCTCCACCGCCAGTAGCCCTGATCACCCAGGACCAGTTTTCCATGCTGGTCCAACAAGTTCAGGCCCTGTCACAACTGGTATAGAGGCTTCATGGAGTTCCTCTTCCCTACACCCACTCAGCAGCTTCCTAGTGCAACAGTCACCCCAGTCCTACCGGCCATAAAGAAGTTGAACAGGCACCACGGAGGGGAGGAGATAGGAGCCTACCCAAAGCCCATCGGACTCACTCCTTACCTCCAGTATTCTTTTGCCATGACTCAACGCAGCGGCCGCGATCCCCCAATCCCATCTCTCCTACTGCTCGGGATGACAGGCTGCAACGATAACTACCCGCGCCAAACGTACTGGTGGCTGGCACTATTAAAAAGATTGCCCATACCAGATCCTACCAGGTACGGCCAGGCGAAAAGGAGAACCGGTTTGAAAGGGTTCAGTGTGAGAGGCTCACCTCTTCAGATGAGGACATCAAAGAGATACCGTGCCTCGGGGATATGGAATTCGGATCACTTCTGAGAAATGAAGACCTTCAAGGGATACAATATCCCTAGAATATGGAACTTGGATCATCTCCGAGCAATGAAGACCTTCAAGGGATAAAGTACTCCAAAGACATGGAACTAGATTAAACCCCGAATATATTACTAGTGAAGTATGCCTGAACCAAGCCATTTTGCTCATTGTAATAAAATTTGATTTTTCGATTCAAGTATTTCTTATTGAATAATAATCTTCTTTGAGTTGTGGATGAAAGGCAGGTCTCGCTCAATCTTTCAACTATGGGTCCCTTTCTGTTGGCCCAGATGGCAACCCAAGAGGGGGAGGTGAATTGGGTTCTTAAAAATTTTAACACTTTAAAACTAAGTGCTTTGATATGAAAGTGCTTGAGTGCAATGTATAGATAAATGCTAAGCACAAATAAATGAGATAGAGAGAGAGACAAAGCATGGCAAACACAAAGATTTTATAGTAGTTCGGTGTATCTAACACCTACGTCCACTCCCAAGCAGCACTTGGGTCCATACTATAATCCACTTGATTACAGCCGAGTTGTTTTACAAGCTCACAACCCAAACTTGTTGCTTTCCCGGGATCACAACGAACCCAGCTGGTTTTCACAGGCTCACCAGCACAAAACCTAGCCACAAGCTATCCTTAGCTTGTCCAGAGGTATACTACCTCCACTAATTCAATCCCTTGATTGAATTAACCAACAACAATGAAAAATAGAGTTTTGAATACATAACAGATCCTCAAATGAGCAAATATGTAATTGAATAAACAAAGGTAAGAAAAGCCTGTTTGAAGTGATTTTGATTTGAGCTTTTCTTCTTTTCTTCTTTTCTTCTTCTCCTTTGAAAGATCGAATCAGGCCTCAGCTCAGATTCTTCACAGCAATTGTAATTGAGAAGTTGAAGAAATTTGGGTCTTTTTGAACTTTACAAATCCTTCGATTTTGAGCTTTTGGATGCTTTTGATTTCTCTTTGGACTCTCTTGGATTGATGAATTTGAGCTCTGAGTCTTTCCTTTTGATTTCTCTCAAGATTTTTGGGTTTTTCACAAAATATTTCTCTTTTTCCTTTCTATTCTTCTCTCTTTTTTTCAAACGGTTGGTTCTCCTTTTTATAGATCTCTTAATCCAAGGTTTTGATGAAAAACTAGCCGTTGTGAGATGCTTTGATGTTTCTACACTCAAAGAAAAATAGCCGTTAGAGATTAGGTAGAAAAAATCTTACCGTTGAAGTCCGTTCTGACATTTGAAAAATCCATTCCTAACAGGTTGGAGTCAGCTCCAACTTTTCAGGTGTCGGCTCCAAATCATGGTGTTCAAAAATAGTAATAAGAAGTTGTTAAGGAGTCGGCTCCGAAAAAGTTAAGTGTCGGCTTGGCGCTTTCGGGAGTCGGCTCCAGAATCCAAGGGTGTCGACTCCAATAATGTCCACAAAAATACATTCTCTGTATCTCAGGTTGGAGTCAGCTCCAAAACTGTAGGTGTCGGCTCCCAAATTTTTAGGTGTCGGCTCCCGATCTCCAGGTTTCAGCTCCGTAAACTGATGCAGAAAACACTTCTCTGTATCTCAAGTTGGAGTCGGCTCCGAAAATGTAGGTGTCGACTCCGGACAGTGCCGAAATTCCAGAAAATTTCTGATACGCCCTGGGGTCGGCTCATGACTGTTTGGGTGTCGACTCTAAGTTCTGAACTTTCATAATTTTTTTTAAATTTTGATTCAAAACGTATTTCCTTATACCTTTTGACTGATTAAACATTTTTAATCCCTAAAACACTTATTAAATTTATTAGAAACATAGTGAATATACTCATGTCTTTTGTTAATCATCAAAATCAATAATTGGGTCAACAATCTTTCCCTTTTTTATGATGACAAAAACATAGAGTATATGCATGATTAAACAATGAAGGTTTCAAATTAAATTTTAAGTTCTCATATGTAAGCTCCCCCTGAATGAGGTAATTCCCCCTATGATATTCAACTTAACATCTTCTTTCCCTTTATCATTAAAACTTAATAAGCATATCAAATGGTCATTTAAAGCTTGATACTCATTGAACTTGTCTCATCGAAACTACTTGATATCAATTAATTAAGCTTATTTGTTCCAATGCATATACAATATTCTCTCCCCCTTTTTGTAATCAACAAAAAGGTTTTAGAAAAGATTCAAGTTCAATTAATCTTTCTCAAAAGAACAATCAAATTGCATTGCAAAATACAAGTAATTTATTCATTTCATTTCATCATCCAAAATACAACATTACATTTGATAAAAAGTAAACATTTTACATCAAAAAGAACTTCATTTCATCAAACTTCATTACATTAAAAGTAACTTCATTTCATCAAAAGAAACTTTATAACATCAAAAGAGACTTCATTACATCAAAAGTAACTTCATTACATCAAAAGTATGAAAATATAGTATTTAATGATTTCTAAGAAGCCTTTGCAATTCTTCTAATATTTTTCACATTCCTTCACTTTGAGTTCTGACAAATTCCTTCAGTCTTCTATCAACAAATCCATATGCAGTGACAATTTTGTCTTGAAGCTCTACATTGCATTTGGAATAAGTCTCAGAATCTCCTCCAATTTCTTTGAGTTCCTCAAAAATGTTCTTGAGATCATTCTTTAATGCTTATGAGGAGGATTCAAGGGTTGACTCAATTTTGTTTGCTCTCTCATCCAAAAAATAAAACATTTCTCTTAAATTCATCAAACTATTGTCAATTTCAGTTTTCATCTCTTCCTTATGAGTAGCAAATAGACTTTTAAGTTGTTCTAACTGAATATCAGAAAAACCAATGGATGACTGAACTGAAGTGGAAGGAGCAGGTGGAGCTAGAAGTACACTCTAACTGGGTCCTGGTGAGCTGTATCTCACAGATGGTCCTGCCTCTGAAGGACCATGCTCAGTAGTCTCAGCAACCCTTTCTTCAGTATGACCTTTCCTCTCCCACTGACCATCTTTCTTCACAAAGCCCATCCGATGAATAGTTGCTAAATTATAGTAATATGTGTGCCTTAAATTCTTTTTGGATTCATTTTCAGAAATAACAACACCATGGCTTTGAAATACTAAAGTTAGTATCATGCCATAGGGTAAAGTGGATCTTTTCTTATTCCCAGCTTCCGCCATATACCAAACCATCATACTAGCCAAATTAATTTGTTGTACAGTCAAAATACTGTCCATAATTACAATGTCTCGCTCTGAGACATACTCAAACCTCCTTGTCTTGGGAAACAAGATCCGACCATAGATATTATGAAGTAATCTTAACTCAAGAGGCAATTGGTTTGCCCTAATTTCTTCAAATTTAGTTACTTCCCTTCCTAGCATCCTTGATAAAGCATCCGACCTCTCACTATGAATGCTTGCAGTAAGCCCAGTGACAGGAATCCCTAAAAGATTTCCTAAGATTTCTGAGGTTATATGAATCCTTTTCCCTCTGACTGAACTAACTATTCATCCATCTCCTCTAGACAGATTGAAATAAAACTCCTTGACTAAGGCTAGATAAGTAGGTAAATCAAGGGAGCATACCTTATCCCAACCTAGTTCTTTCAACTGTCGCCCAATGGTAAAACCTTCTTCCTCAAAGAAATGAAAGTCTACCTTCCTGTCCATTGTGATTACTCGGCCTGCTAAAGTATCGATTTGAGGTGAGGAGGGGCTTAGAGCAGCGCTCGGTGTGGATGACGAGGAGGACGAAGAGCTCGGTGAAGGCTATCTCACCGGATGCCTCACTGTCCGTTTCCCAGTCGTCACCGCTCCACCAACCATGGATCCCCTACGTTTGGGTGCCATTGAGTGATAAGGAGAGGTTAATTTGAGAGATTTTGGGTTTTGGGAAGAGTTGGAGAGAGTTTGGAGGGGTTAGGAGTTGATTGAAATGAATGAGGAGTCGGCTCTGCCCTAAATAAGTCAACCTGGGACCACTTGGAGTTGACTCTCGCAAAGCGAGGAGAGCTAACACAATCAGTGCTCGAACTGGAGTCGACTCCGCTAAGGCAGGTGTCGGCTCTAAGGTCTCAGACTGTGAGTGACAGTAGGCATGGGCACTGGGCCATGCCGTGCCAGGCACGGCCCAGGCCCATCATGCCAGAAAAATTATCATGTCGTGCCTGGCACGACCCATTAACAAATGGGCCGTGCCAGGCACGGCCCACTAAAAAAAATTCAAATTCGGCACGGCCCGTGACCCATCAAGAAATGGGCCATAGGCCGTGCCATGCCAAAACGGCCCTTCTGGGCCGTTTTGTGGGCCATGACATGGCACGGCTGGTGCCAGGAGCACACTGTGCGCCTAGGCACCAGCCAGCTGATCCAAGCATGATCCTGATCGGCGATGATGGATCCGACGATTGCGATCAATCTGATCGAAGATGATCCGACGGTTGTGATCGATCCATGCCATGATCCTGATCAGCAATGATTGATCCGATGGTTGCGATCCATCCGATCAGCGATGATCCGATGGTTGCAATCGATCCAAGTCATGATCCCGATCGACGATGATCGATTGGACCGTTGCGATCAATTCGATCGGAGATGATCCGACGGTTGCGATCGATCCAAGCCATGATCCCGATCAGGGATGATCGATCCGACAGTTGCGATCCATCCGATCGGCAATGATCCGACGGTTGCGATCGATCCAAGCCATGATCCCGATCGACGATGATCAATTGGATCATTGCGATCAATCCGATCAGAGACGATCCGATGGTTGCGATCGATCCAAGCCATGATCCCGATCGGGGATGATCGATCCGACGATTGCGATCTATCCCATCGACGATGATCTGATGGTTGTGATCGATCCAAGATATGATCCCGATCAGCGATGATCGATCGGAGATGATCCGACGGTTGCGATTGATCCAAGCCATGATCTCGATCGACGATAATCGATCAGATCGTTGCGATCAATCCGATCGGAGACGATCCGACGGTTGCGATCGATCCAAGCCATGATCCTAATCGGGGATGATCGATCTAACGGTTGCAATCTATCACATCGGTGATGTTCTAATAGTTGCGATCGATCCAAGCTATGATCCCAATCGGCGATGATCGATCGAACCGTTGCGATCAATCCGATCAGAGACGATCCGATGGTTGCGATCGATCCAAGCCATGATCTCATTCGGCGATAATCGATCTGACGGTTGCGATCGATCCGATCAGAGACGATCCGATGGTTGCGATCGATCCAAGCCATGATCCCGATCGATAATGATCGATCAGATCATTGTGATCAATCCAATCAGAGACGATCAGACGGTTGCAATTGATCCAAGCCATGATCCCAATCGGGGATGATCGATCCGACGGTTGCAATCTATCCCATCGGCGATGATCCGACGGTTGCGATCGATCCAAGCTATGATCCTGATCGGCAATGATCGATCAGACCATTGCGATCAATCCAATCGAAGATGATCGACGGTTGCGATCGATCCAAGCCATGATCCCATTTAGCGATAATCGATCCATGCCTTGATCCCAATCGGCGATGATTGATCCAACGGTTGCGATCCATTCGATCGGCGATGATTCGACGGTTGCGATCAATCCAAGCCATGATCCCGATCGGCGATGATCAATCCAATGGTTGCGATCCATCCGATCGAAGACGATCCGATGGTTGCGATCGATCCAAGCCATGATCCCGATCGGCGATGATCAATCCATAGTTGCGATCCATCCGATCGGAGATGATCTGATGGTTGCGATCGATCCAAGCCATGATCCCGATCGGCGATGATCAATCCAATAGTTACGATCCATCCGATCAGAGACGATCCGATGGTTGCGATCGATCTAAGCCATGATCCCGATCGGCAATGATCGATCGGACTATTGCGATCAATCCGATCGGAGACGATCCGATGGTTGCGATCGATCCAAGCCATGATCCCGATCGACGATGATCGATCAGATCATTGCGATCAATCCGATCGGAGACGATCTGATAGTTGCGATCGATCCAAGCCATGATCCCAATCAGGGATGATCGATCCGATGGTTGCGATCGATCCAATCGAAGACGATCCGACAGTTGCGATCGATCCATGCCATGATCCTGATCGGCGATGATCGATCCGACGATTGCGATCCATTCGATCGGCGATGATCCGACGGTTGCGATCGATCCAAGCCATGATCCCGATCGGCAATGATCGATCCGATCGGAGACGATCCGACGGTTGCGATCAATCCATGCCATGATCCTGATTCACGATTATCGATCCAACAGTTGCAATCCATCCAATCGGAGATGATCCGACGATTGCGATTGATCCAAGCTATGATCCCGATCGGCGATGATCGATCGAACCATTGCGATCAATCCGATCGGAGACGATCCGACGTCTTCGATCGATCCAAGCCATGATCCCGATCGGCGATGATCGATACGACGGTTGCGATCGATCCAAGCGATGATCCCGATTGGTGAAGATCGATCGAACCGTTGCGATCAATCCGATCGGAGACAATCCGACAGTTGCGATAGATCCAAGCCATGATCCCGATCGAGGATGATCGATTCGATGGTTGCGATCTATCCTATCGGAGACGATCCGACGGTTGTGATCGATCCAAGCCATGATCTCGATTGGCGATTATCGATCCGATGGTTGCGATCCATCCGATCGGCGATGATCAGACGGTTGTGATCTTTCTATTTTTTTCTTCTTACTTTTTGTATTATGTTCTAGAGGTCAGGCCTAGCCCCCCTCCCTTCTATACTATTTTAATTTTAAATTAATAAACTGGTAGGGGTCTATGCCAAATCCTCCACCATTATGGTGGCTTTATATTAATAAAATTTCTTTATTCCTAATAATTTTTTAATTTATCTAATAATTTTTTAATTTATCTAATAATTTTTTTTATTTGAGCTGTGCACGGGCCAAGCCCTAGGTGGGCCGTGCCTGGCACGGCACGGCGGGCTGGCCCAGGCCCGTCATGGGCCGTGCCGTGCTGGGCCAACAGAAAAAATTTTCTGGGCCCGACATGGCCCGGTACTGTAGCAGTGTCGGGCCGTGCCTGGCATGGCCCATCAGGGCCTGGGCCGTGCCGTGCCATGGGCGACACGGCCCAGTGCCCACCTCTAAGTGACACAGACAAGGTGTCGACTCCACAAATTGGGGTGTTGACTTCACTGACAGTTTCAGAAAAAAATAAGAGAGTTTCAAACATCCGAAACTTGTCAAAATAAAATCAATAAATTTTTGATAAAATCTTTGGAATATAGTAAATCAAATGATCCAAATATCTAGATGAGTTGTCCTTAGAATCATGAAAGAAATTTCAAGAAATTAATTGAACTCTTAGATAATCAATCTTAAGGGTTTCAAAATCATTCCAATGGATCACAAATCCCTAATTCTCCTCTAAGATAACAAAATATCTCTTCACTCAAAGGTTTTGTAAATATGTCCACTAATTGTTCTTCAGTACAAACATAATCAAGACAAATGTCGTTATTAGCTACATGTTCTCTAATAAAATGATATCTAATTTCAATGTGCTTAGTTCTTGAATGTTGGATTAGATTTTTAGTTAAGTTGATTGCACTAGTGTTGTCACATCTCATAGGAGTTTTATCAAGTGTTATCATAATCTTCAAGTTATCGCTTAATCCAAAGGATTTGAGCACGGCAACTTCCAGCTGCAACATATTCAGCTTCAGCAGTAGATGATGCAACTGAATTTTGCTTTTTGCTAAACCAATAGATTAAGTTACTTCCTAAAAATTGACATGCACCACTTGTACTCTTTCTATCTAATTTACAACCAGCATAATCAGAATCAGAATAAGCAATCAAATTTAATGTTGAGTCTTTAGAATACCATAATCCTACATTTTTAGTTCCACTTAGATATCTTAGTATTCTTTTTACAGCAATTAAATGAGATTCTTTAAGTTCATATTGAAATCTAGCACATAGACAAACAGCAAACATGATATCAGGTCTACTTGCAGTTAAGTAAAGTAGAGATCCGATCATACCTCTATAATGCTTTTGATCAACTTTCTTACCATCTTCATCTTTGTCTAATTTGCATGAAGGACTCATAGGTGTTCCAAGGGGTTTGATTGATTCCATTCCAAACTTCTCGAGAATTTCCTTTGTGTACTTTGTTTGGTTGATGAAAATCCCCTCTTTGCTTTGTTTGATTTGTAGTCCTAGGAAGAAATTGAGTTCTCCCATCATGCTCATTTCGAATTCACCCTGCATTAACTTAGCAAATTTTGACACAAAAGATTGTTAGTGGCACCAAAAACAATATCATCTATATATTTGTACTACTAATAAGTCTTTATTTTTCTTTTCAAAAATAAGGTTTTATCAACATTTCCTCTAGAAAAATCATTTTCAATTAAAAATTTGCTTAGCCTATCATACCAAGCTCTAGGTGCTTGTTTTAAACAATATAGTGCTTTGTGTAATTTAAAAACATGATTTGAAATTCATGATCTTCAAAACCAGATGGTTGTTCTACAAAAACTTTCTCATTTATAAAACCATTTAAAAATACACTTTTAACATCCATTTAAAATAAATTGATATTCATATGACATGCAAATGCAAGTAATAATCTAATTGCCTCTAATCTAGCTACAGGTGCAAAGGTTTCATCAAAATCAATTCCTTCTTCTTGATTATATCCTTTTGCAACTAATCTAGCTTTATTTCTAATTACTATGCCATTTTCATCTAATTTATTTTAAATACCCATTTAGATCCTATCACCGAGTGACCTTTAGGTCTATCAACTAAGGACTATACATTATTTCTAGTAAATTGATTTATTTCCTCTTGCATAACTAGCACCCAATTACTATCTTTTTCAGCTTCTTCAATAGTTTTAGGTTCTATTTGAGATACAAATGCAAGATGATTATTGATATTTCTCATAAATGATCTAGTTTTTACACCTTGAGATGGATCACCTATAATCAATTCCTTTGGATGACCATAGGCATATCTCCAATCTTTAGGAAGATCTACCTCATTATGATTAGTATTAATAACATCAGCCCTGAAAGAATCATCATCTTTAGCTTCTTGTTCATGGTCTGAAGATACATCTATATTTAATTTTTCAATATTTCTTTCTAGCAAATTTGTATCTTCCTCATCATCAATCTTTTCTGAACTTGATGCTAAAGATTCATCAAAAACTACATGAATAGATTCTTCTACAATTAAGTTTTTCTTGTTAAATACTCTATAGGCTTTACTAGTTTTGAATATCCTAAGAATATGCCTTCATCAGATTTTGCATCAAATTTTTCAAGATTATCTTTACCATTATTATGAATGAAATATTTACAACCAAATGCATGAAAATAACTAATGTTTGATTTCCTATTATTCCATAATTCATAGGGAGTTTTCTTAAGAATTAGCCTAATTAGGGCTCTATTAAGAATGTAACATGCCATGTTTATAGCTTCCGCCCAAAAGTATTTTGGAAGGTTGCTTTCATATAGCATGGTATGGGCCATGTCCTCTAAAGTTCTATTCTTTCTTTCTACAACTTCGTTTTGTTGAGGTGTTCTAGGTGCAGAAAAATTATGATGAATGCCATGTTCAATGCAGAAATTTTTAAATAAGTGATTTTTAAATTCTGTGCCATGATCACTTCTAAGAGACATTATGGTGTTGTTTTTCTCATTAGTGACTTTTTTGATGAACTTCATGAATATAGGGAAAGTCTCATCCTTATGAGCCAAAAACAATACCCAAGTGAATCTAAAATAATCATCTACTATCACAAGACCATATTTCTTTCCTCCTAGACTAGTGGTTCTAGTAGGTCCAAAAAGGTCCATGTGAAGTAGCTCTAGTGGCCTAGAAGTGGAAACAATATTTTTAGATTTGAAAGAGTTTTTAGTTTGTTTTCCAAATTGATATGCATCACAAATTCTGTTATTTTCAAAATCTAACTTTGGAAGTCCTTTAACTAAATCCATACAAATTAATTTTGAAATTAAGTGTGTGTTTGCATGACCTAATCTATGATGCCACAACCATCCAACCTCATTTACATTAGCGTTATCAGCTACTAAGCAATGATTACTAGTAGATAGATTGTCTAAATCAATTGAGTAAACATTGTCATTTCTACTTCCAGTAAATATAATGCTATTGTTAATGGGATTAGAAATAGTGCAGACAGAAGCTTCAAATGAAACTTTGAAACCTTTATCACACAATTGGTCAATGCTAATTAAATTATGTTTTAAACCATCTACATATAAAATATTTTTTATAAAAGTGGAGGGAGTTATTTGAATTTTACCAAATCCCATAATTTGGCCTTTACCATTATCTCCAAATGTAACAACTCCTCATCTTTTATCTTCAAGGGTGATGAATTAATCTTTGTCACCCGTCATATGCCTTGAGCAGCCGCTATCAAGATACCACTTTTGTTTTGATCTTTTGGCCGCAAGACACTCCTGCAAGATGATCAAGTCTTATGTTTAGGTACCCAAGCTTTCTTAGGTCCTTCATGGTTAGTAGCAATAAAGATTGTTCCTTTTGGAACCCATATTTTCTTCCCTTTAACACTTAATTCTTATTATTTTTTTTATAATTACATTCAAAAGCTTTATGTCCTTTCTTGTTACAGCAATAACATGAAACATCATTTTTATCTTGTTTCTTTATAAAGAAATTTTTAACAAACTTTTGTTTCTTGTTAGGCCTATAACCTAATCCAGCTTTATCAAATACAACTCTTTGATTACTTAATAGCAAATTAAGTTTTTCAGAACTATATGTAAATTTATCAACTATAATTTTATTTTATCAACTTCTTTCTTTAAACTAAGGTTTTCACTTGATATCAATTCTTTTTCTTTTATCAAATTTTCATTTTTAGATTTTAGTTCTTCAACTTCATGAGTTAGTTTATCCTTTTCTTTGACAAGATTTAAATTATCATTTTTCAAATATTTGCTTTTCTTTTTCAAGACTTTAAAATCACTAACTAATTCGTTAAATGCATCAAATAATTCATCAAAGGTAAAGTCATGAGTTTTGGTACTTACCTCATCGTCATTTGCCATAAAGCAAATATTTGTAACTTCTTTTTGTTCCTCCTCAGAAGAGGATTCTTCGCTATCCTCCATGTTGCAACATAAGCCTTCTTCTTCTTTTTGTAGGCTTTCTTCAATTGAGGACAGTCATATCTAAAGTGCCCCAGTTTCTTACATTCATAACATATGAGGGGTCTTTCTCTTTATCATTGTCATTCTCTTTTTCTTTTTCACTTTCCATTTTTGTTCCAAACTTTTTCTTGTGGAAAGGTCTCCTTCTTTGTATAAACTTTCTGAACTTCTTTGCAAGAAGGGCTGTCTCATCATCTTCCTCTTCTTCCTCACTGCTGCTTGTTTCCTTTTCTGCAGCTTTAAGGGCAATCGTTTCTTCTTTTTGACCTCTTCCTCTTGATGTTGCTTCACGGTCAGTTCATGGGTCATCAAGGATCCAAGTAGCTCTTCTAAAGGTAATGTATTTAAATCTTTGGCTTCTTGGATGGCAGTTACTTTCGCTTCCCATGATCTTGGAAGAGACCTAAGAATTTTACGAACCAAATCAGAATTAGTATAGGTCTTACCAAGACTTTTTAGACCATTTACAATATCAGTAAATCTAGCGTACATGCATGTGATAGTTTCATTTTGTTCCATGCTAAACAATTCATATTTGTGCACTAGAATATTAATTTTTGATTCTTTTACTTGATTAGTACCCTCATGGGTGACTTCTAATTTATCCCAAATTTCTTTTGTGGAAATACATGTAGAAATTCTATTAAATTCATTAGCATCTAAAGCACAATATAAAACATTCATGGCTTTTGCATTGAGCTGAGCCATTTTCCTATCGTTCTCATTCCAATCCCTTTCGGGTTTAGGAACTATTGAACCATCTACTAAGTGTGTGGGTGTGCTAGGTCCATTAGTGATTACACTCCATAGTTCATAATCTAAGGCTTGAATAAAAATTCTCATTCTAGCTTTCCAATATCCATAATTTGTGCCATTAAATAAAGAGGTCTATTTGTGGATTGACCTTCAGCAAAAGAAGATCCAGCTTGAGCTGCCATTTGGATCTTTAACGCTTGATCGTTAGATCAAATAAAAGATGAGTACTAAGCTCTGATACCAATTGTTGGCCCAGATGGCAACCCAAGAGGGGGGGTGAATTGGGTTCTTAAAAATTTGAACACTTTAAAACTAAGTGCTTTGATATGAAAGTGCTTGAGTGCAATGTATAGATAAATGCTAAGCACAAATAAATGAGATAGAGAGAGAGACAAAGCACGGTAAACACAAAGATTTTATAGTGGTTCGGTGTATCCAACACCTACGTCCACCCCCAAGCAGCACTTGGGTCCACACTATAATCCACTTGATTATAGCCGAGTTGTTTTACAAGCTCACAACCCAAACTTATTGTTTTCCCGATGTCACAATGAACCCAGCTGGTTTTCACATGCTTACCAGTACAAAACCTAGCCACAAGCTATCCTCAGCTTGTCCAGAGGTATACTACCTCCACTAATTCAATCCCCTGATTGAATTAACCAACAACAATGAAAAATAGAGTTTTGAATACACAATAGCTCCTCAAATGAGCAAATATGTAATTGAATAAACAAAGGTAAAAAAAGCATGTTTAAAGCGATTTTGATTTGAGCTTTTCTTCTTTTCTTCTTCTCCTTTAAAAGATTGAATCAGGCCTCAACTCAGATTCTTCACAGCAATCGCAGTTGAGAAGTTGAAGAAATTTAGGTCTTTTTGAACTTTGTAAATCCTTCGATTTTGAACTTTGGATGCTTTTGATTTCTCTTTGGACTCTCTTGGATTGATGGATTTGAGCTCTGAGTCTTTCCTTTTGATTTCCCTCTCAAGATTTTTGGATTTTTCACAAAATATTTCTCCTTTTCCTTTCTATTCTTTTTTTTTTCAAACGGTTGGTTCCCCCTTTTTTATAGATATCTTAATCCAAGGTTTTGATGGAAAACTAGCCATTGTAAGATGCTTGGATGTTTCTACACTCAAAGAAAAATAGCCGTTAGAGATTAGGGAGAAAAAATCTTATCGTTGAAGTCTGTTCTGACATTTGAAAATTCCATTCCTGACAGGTTGGAGTCAGCTACAACTTTTCAGGTGTCGACTTCAAATCGTGATGTCCAAAAATAGTAATAAGAAATTGTTGAAGAGTCGGCTCCGAAAAAATTAAGTGTCGGCTCGGCGCTTTCGAGAGTCGGCTCCAGAATCCAAGGGTGTCGACTCCAATAATGTCCACAAAAATACGTTCTCTGTATCTCAGGTTGGAGTCGGCTCCGAAACTGTAGGTGTCGGCTCCCGAATTTTCAGGTGTCGGCTCCCGATCTCAGATGTCGGCTCCGAAAACTGATGCAGAAAACACTTCTCTGTATCTTAGGTTGGAGTCGGCTATGAAACTATAGGTGTCGACTCCGGACCATGCCGAAATTCCAAAAAATTCTGATACGCCCTGGGGTCAGCTCCTGACTATTTGGGTGTCGACTCTAAGTTCTGAACTTTCACAATTTCTTTTAAATTTTGATTCAAAACTTATTTCCTTATACCTTTTGACTGATTAAACATTTTTAATCCCTAAAATACTTATTAAATTTGTTAGAAACATAGTGAATATACTCATGTCTTTTGTTAATCATTAAAATTAATAATTGGGTCAACACTTTCTTCAAACCTTAGCAGGGCTAAGTAAAACATTTTCTCCGTACCTTGGCACGATCGAGCAACTTTCTCCGAACCTTGGCAGGGCCAAGTAAAAAATTTCTCCGTACCTCGGTACGGCCAAGCGACTTTCTCTAAACCTTGGCAGGGCCAAGTAAAAAATTTCTTAGTATCTCAGCACGGCCGAGCAACATTCTCCGAACCTTAGCAGGGCTAAGTAAAAATTTTTCCGTACCTCAGCACGGCCAAGCAACTTTCTCCGAACCTTGGCAGGGTCAAGTAAAAATTTTCTCCGTACTTTGGCACGATCGAGCAACTTTCTTCGAACCTTGGTAGGGCCAAGTAAAAATTTTCTTCGTACCTCGGTATGGCCGAGTAACTTTCTCCGAACCTTGGTAGGGCCTAGTAAAAAATTTCTTTGCACCTTGGCACGACCAAGCAACATTCTTCGAACATTAGCAGGGCTAAGTAAAATTTTCTCCGTACCTCGGCAAGCCGAGCAACATTCTCCGATTCTTGATAGGGCCAAGTAAAAATTTCTTTGTACCTTGGCATGACCAAGAAACATTCTCCAAACCTTAGCAGGACTAAGTAAAATTTTTTTTGTACCTCAGCACAGCCGAGCAACTTTCTCCGTACCTTAGCAAGGCCAAGTAAAAAAATTCTTCGAACCTCGGCACGGCCGAGCAACCTTCTCCATACATTGGCAAGGCCAAGTAAAATTTCTTTTCGAACCTCGGTAGGGCTGAGCAATTCTTGGTACGGCCAAAAAGTTTCTCAAATCGAATTAAGCCATCTGAAACTCTACTCCCTATGCCCGAACCTGCGCTTCGAATTAGGGAGTGAGGGGCATATGATGTGGAGTAAAATTATCATTGCGCCAACATCCATGTATATGGCGAAAAGGCTAGAGCCACTTTTGGTTCCTGACTCGTTAACTATCATGTTTAGGAAAAGATAAACTGTCATGTGATATGACTGATGAAGCCGCGTGTGAGTTAATAGTGAAAGTTGAGGCGGCCCCTGCCTCTAAGGCGGTCTCATCTTTGGAAGCGGCCCCAGCTTCCAATGCGGCCTTATCTCTGGACTTGGCCCTAGACTCTAATATCGGCTCTAATCGGCCTTAGCATCGACTCGGCCCCAAGGCGACCTCATCTCCGAAAGTAGCCCCAGCTTCCAAGGCCGCCTCATCTCCGGATTCGGCTACAGCTTCCAAGGCAGCCTCGTCTCCGTACTTAGCCTCCAGAGTTGGCCTTAGCACCGACTCGGCCCCAGAATTGGCCCTAGCACCGATTCCGAAGTCGATCCATTCGGCCTCAGCATCGACTCCAGAGTCGGTCTCCTCACCTTCTCCAGAGTTAGTACCGATGCCATCATCAGTCTCGACGCCAACACTAGAGATGGTCTCCAAACCTCGGTAGGGCCAAGCTATCTCAGTACCTCGGAAGGGTAGAGCTATCTTCAACCTTGGTAGGACTGAGCTATCTCAGTACCTTGGAAGGGTCGAGCTATCTCCGAACTTCGATAGGACTGAACTATCTTAGTGCCTCACCAGGATCGATTCACATCCCTTCAACATAAGTGTCATTACTGCTTTAATCCACGCCGAATATCTCAGAGGATGAACCAACATGATCGCAAAAATCGCAGAATGAGCTTCCCAAAATGGAAATGGGAGCCAAATACAACACTCCGTCCATGATCAATAGGATTCCAAATTTTTGATAAAGCATTACTTAGCTTCATCAGCTACTGACCGTTGGGATTCCGGCCTTAACGGATGCCAACTTCCTAAAATGCGCCCAAAAAATCAGGTAATGACTCACCTCCTCAACAACGTACAAATACCAAGTCCCAGGACCCCAGGTACGCTCTCGAAGGCAATATAAGCCCAAAGAAAACTCTAGCAAAGGCTATTGCTCCTGAAAAATCATCTCAAGGAGGAAGATCCTTCTGCTGAAACCTTCTCCTCTCATCTGATTGCTGAATATTTTCATGACTTGGGCGTCAGAGAGTCTTTTATAGGAACCACCCCTTATGCTTCATGCGCAAAGACTGTCTTGCAGGTCTACCCGGATGAAAGAGCACTACTCGGATCCTGACGTGCACCGCCCCCAAACCGAAAAACAAATTTTCACAGCAACATATATTATAACAATATAATATATTATACTATTTATAAAAAAGATTCAACTATATTTGAATATCACTAAGTCTAAATCTAATTATTTCTTTTATTCTTAGATCCATATAGCTCAAAATCCTAGAGATAAAAAAAATAAAAAAATAAAATGATTTCAAAGTTCGTGTAGATTAAAAGATTAAAAAAATGATTATATATTGTACTTGCCTACATTGAAATATAATCAAATCTATTTCTATTTATAATATATTAATATTAATATTAATATAATTATATATAAAATATATACATTATATTATTGTAATAATTATCATTCATATAATATATATTAATATATATATAAAAAATATTATAGCCCACTATATAAATAATTTTTAAAAAAATATTATTGATATTATATGTATGATAACATTTCATTCGGTCATTCTCGTAGTATACCTGACATATGATCATCAACCTTTTTTTTATTATAATATTCCATACCAAATTGGGGGGGGTGATCTTGCGAGTCATCTTAGACCGGTGATATGATGGTTCACAAACGGCTCATGTTACGGCCTAATCTGTGACAAATGCCGTCGGCACTTCATTTACCGATATCGATCCGAGTCGGAACAAATAGCCGGCTATTTACGAAGAAGCCCTCACGAATGCAAGCATGGGTTTGCGTTAGTTTAGGGGGCCTAGGGTTCTCCACTCTTCTTCCACCGTTTCGAGGAGGCGAACGCTTCTCCGAACTCCCCTCCCACTTCAGGGCCGGTCCACCCGCCGGCCACCGCCGTACCACTCTGCGGCCGCCACCTCCGACTCCTCGATCGATGACATGGGAGTCTTTGGAAGCACCTCCGCCCTCTCTTCCCGGCTTCCCCGCTCTATCCATCGTAGCCCCAAGTCCTTGTATTCCGCCTCGCCCTCCCTCCTCCCTTCTCTCCAGGAACCAACGATGGCCACGGAGAATCCAATCCCAAATAACGGCGTCGATGCCCAGTCTCTTCCGATTCGAAGACTCGTCTCTGCATTCGACCACCGATCGATGTCGACTCCGGAGCAAGTGGTCGAGTTCCTTTTGGCTAATCAGCGCAGACCGAGAGAAGCTTTGAAATATTTCAATCGGGCTCAGAATCAGGGTTGTTCCATGGGTGTGGAGCCCCTATGCGTCTTGCTTCACATCCTGGAGCGGTCCGGGAGGCAATCGAGTGCTCGAGAGTTACTAAAAAAATCGATCTTGCGTGATTCCAGCCCCCGCCCCAGTAGTATCGTCGACTGCCTGATTGAAACTTCGAAAAGGTGCGACTTTGATTCTCGCTCCTACGGTTCTCTCTTGTCCTGTTATGCTCATGCCGATCGAGCCATAGAGGCAGTGGAAGCTTTCGATCGGATGGTTGAAAATGGCATCTTTCCTGGTGTCAAAGCGAGAAATGATGTGTTGAGTGCTATGCTAAGGTCGAACTCTTTCTCGAGGGCTCGAGAATTTTACCGAGAGATGCGAGCTAAAGGAATGGACTTGGATCGCAGCACATGTGATATTATGATGCATGTGTGTTTGAAAGAAGGGAAGCCTGAGGATGCTGAGGTGTACTTCAGGGAAATGGTTGATGCGGGTTTGGAACCAGATGTGCAAGTTTATGCTACCTTGATTCAGTCGTTGTGCAAGAAACCTGATTCCAGGAGAGCTTGTGAATTGTTCTGTGAGATGAAAGGTGCTGGCTTGCTTCCTTCCGAGTTTATATATAATTTACTGATTGCAGCTTGTGTGAAGCAGAGAAACCTGGCCGAGGCTGTAAGGTTAAAAGAAGAGATGATGAGTAGTGGACTGCCGCTGAACCTCGTGGTTGCAACCAGCCTGATGAAGGGGTACTGTTCTCAAGGAGATCTTAACACCGCATTGGACTTGTTTTCAACAGTTCTCAAGCAAGGAATAGTTCCAAACAATGTGACATACTCGGTTCTGATTGAAGGTTGCTATAGGTATGGAAGTGTAGAGAAAGCCTACGAGCTTTACTGTCAAATGAAACAGCTGGGCATGATGCCGAGTGTCTTCGTCGTTAATTCAACGATACAGTGTTTCTTGAAGAATAATCAATGGAAAGAGGCATTTGATTTGTTTGAAGAGGCTGTTGGCTTTGACGCGCCAAATGTCTTTACATATAACATTCTGATTCACTGGCTCTGTTGTGTTGGTAGGCTGAAGGAAGCTTGCAATTTATATGCTAGAATGGAGGATGCAGGAGTGAAGCCTAATGTCGTGTCATACAACAACTTGTTATTTGGCCATTGTGAACGGGGAAATATGGATTCGGCAGCTAATCTGTATAGCCAAATGACTGAAAGGGGCATCAAACCTAATGTGGTAACTTTTGCGACTCTGATGGATGGGTATGTAAAGAAAAGGGACTTTGACCGGGTTTATGATATGCTTAATACAATGCGTGGCTTGGGCATCGCTTGTAATGAATACACATTCAACACTGTTATAAATGGCCTTTGCAAGGCTGGTCGTATGTCTGAAGTGAATGACATGTTGCACAAATTTATGGAGGAGGGTTTCGTTCCTAACTGTATGACCTATAACAGTATCATTAATGGCTTCATCGGAGAGGGTGCAATGGCCTCAGCAATCTCAACTTATCAGCAAATGCTTAAGAGGGGCATATCTCCTAATGTTATTACATATACCAATTTCATTGATGGCTACTGTAAAAGCAATTGTACTGATCTTGCTTTGAAGTTGATGAATGAGGTGAGAAGGAAGGGTCTCCAACTGGATATTGCTGCATATAATGCTATTATTGTCGGTTTTTGCAGGGACAGGAATATGGATGGTGCACTTAAGATTTTTGATGAGATGCTTGAAGCTGGGTTAAAACCAAATGCAGCTGTATTTAACAGCCTTATCTCTGGCTACATAGATTTGAAAAATATGAGAGCTGCTTTTGAGCTGCATAAGAAAATGCTAGAAGAAGAAATACCTTGTGATACTGCCATCTACACAACTTTAATTGACGGATCCCTAAAAGCTGGTAAGGTGGCATTTGCTTCAGAACTCTACTCTGAGATGTTAGCCAAGGGTCATGTTCCGGATGATATTACCTTCACCGCACTGATACATGGTCTTTGTGACAATGGACACCTAGAAGACGCTTACAAGATTTTGCATGAAATGGATAGGAATGATGTATGTCCTAATGTTCTTATATACAACACACTGATCAACGGATACTTCAGGGAAGGCAATTTACAAGAGGCCTTTCGATTGCATGATGAGATGCTTGACAGAGGCCTCATGCCTGACGATAAGACGTATGATATTCTCGTTAGTCAAAAGTTGGAACGAAACAGTCCTGTTGCTGGAACTTAGATTTCCCTCTGACATGCGAGTTGCTCTTATTTGCATTGGTTGCCCTATTGAAACAGAAGATCAAATGGAGGCAGCTTGTGGAATTACCGGTGCCAATTATGTTGTGCCTGCAAAGGTAAGCATTATGACCGACTATGGAATTTGCTGTGAATTGGTAGCAAAGGCTGCATTTAGTCTGAACTGCCATCTAATTTTTTTTTTCTTATATTCTTACCTGCCGTAAGTCACCATTGTTCTATATATTAACTCATCTTGTGCTTCATTATTTTGCATCTCCTCAGAGCTTTTTAAATTTCACTTCACATGCATATTTTCAGCTTTTGGCTTCTTTCAATTTGAAAAACCCCGTGTATTCATTGCCTTATTGGACAATGACAATATTCACATGATGGAGCATTCATGTCTACAAATCCAAGTTTGGTCAATTTTCAAGGATGGATCCTATATGCAAAATTTTGGCCAATAGTGATGCATCCGGAACTGGAATATTCCATGACTTCTATCATGCAAATGTTGACATGAGCTGAGAGGGAAGGAAGGAGCTCTTGGGAAAGGAAGACGCCGGAAAATTATGGTGGATTAAACTTGGATGTTCATGCTGAGCATGCCATTCGTTGATGGATTTGCTCTTTGATATGTGCACTGTTGAAGTAGGTATGGTTCGTTTATCCGTTGAAACTGGTTGATACCAGGTGCATGGAGAAAAATGTCTTCCACATTAAATATGTTAACATTAAGGAAGTACTCATAACTAATAGAAAACTCATGAGTACTTGGGTTATAAAATATGAGATAACTAGCTAATTACTTGGGTATGCATGTTTCACATAATCTTACTGACACCAAGCTTCTGGTATTGTGGATCCATCAGCTTTTCATATTCTGGAGGATTCAGCTAATATTGGTGTTAATGCACCACCATTGTGTTGTGAAACCTACCGTCAGTTGCAATTAATATGGGGCCATATTCCTACTGCAAAATGCAATAAATAAACGTGTGATAATATTTGCTCTGAATTTTCCATCTTGGTAATGCAAAATTAGAAAGTGACTTAGCTGCCATTGTGCAGATTCCTGCCTGGATTAGCTTCTAATCCCTTGGATAGCCTTCTTTCAGCATATCACTAGAATTGCATATATAGAAGAGCACTCAGAGGTGGACTTCTTGGATCATGCATAACATGCGGTTCGGCATGGTCCGACTGATGATGAATATGGTAGGCTGCTTTCATTTCATGCTTTAGCAAAGTTTCTTTCGATTGTCGTCATGATACATTTTACGCATATGGATAAGTAACACAAGAGTGTACCGACGATCCCCTTCTCTGCTGCAGAGGGCGTAGCTTAGACCTTTTTTTATGTCGTGGAAAAGACTTGTGCGGCTGATGAAACCAACAACAGCATGGTGCACAGATATTAGTCGGTCTAAATTTCTTCAGCTAAAATTTAGAATTGCACTGGATTGTGGAACCTTTCTGCTGGAACCGAGTCCGGATGGATGTCTTCTGTCTTTTGTGGATATTTTGCTCTGAATGTTTACATGTTAATTGTGCGCATAGCAGCTATTCATCCATCAATGATTCCGATCTTACATATCTTTTTTTTTTTTTTTTTGGCCCCCTCTGGATCTGAGATCACATAATTCTTATAAATGCATATATGGTTTTGTTCAGGTCTTTGTATATATATATATATACGATTTAACTTGTGCTTTTTTTTTTGGTTTATCTCCACATAATCTCTATTTTTATTTTTTAAAAGAAAAAGAAAATACTCTCTTCCTGTCGAGGGGGGATCGCCTGATGATAAAGGAGGGCTAGGCTAGGTCATAACCCTCATATGGACTATATATATATATGCATATGTCTTCAATGCGATCCAATCTCGGACGCTTCCTTGAACATGGGATCGGGGTCTGATTCGGACTACCCGCGTCCGCTGATTTAGCCAGCGCGCCATCTTCGATCGTGACTGAAAGATGATGGATCGATGTAGAGTCCGCGTGCTGGGAATCTGGATCTCGGTCAGAGGAAAGGCTTCTCTCATAAAGATCGGAATGGTTTTCTGTGCGAGTAGTGGAAGAACGTGGCTGAAATCGAATGAATGCCTGCCTGCCTGCCTTAGGCCGCGGCAAGTACCGAGTCTCACATCATCTGCATCAACATCGATCTGAAGTTAGCTATCTTCTCCTCTCTTTTATCCTCTTTCATTTCATTCTCGTCCTCTCATCGTCCTTCTTTTTATTAATTAATTAATTTTTTTAGGTATAGCAAGGCGGAGAAGGAGAAGGAGGAGGAGGAGGAGGAGGAGGAAAAGAACGAAAGAAGAAGAGATGCACCGATCGGCGAGCACATCGAGGACGTCAGAGGAATACTACATGAGCATGACGACAGGGAGTGGAGGAGGAGGAGGAGGAGGAGGAGGAGGGAAGGGGCTGTCATCGTCCCCCGGCCACCGGTCGAGCCTGGACGTGGACCACCTCCCCACCTACGACCCCCTCTCCGACGCCGCCAAGAAAGAGGCGCTGCGTGCCCACTTCGCAGAGAACATGATCCACCTCATCCCCCTCGTCCTCATCCTCTGCGCCATGGTCCTCTGGTTCTTCTCCCACCCCGGTAACATATATTACCACTCGATCTCTTTCCTTTCCTTTCCGATCCTGACGGCCGGTCTGCGTGGTTTTTCTTTCTTCCACTGCTTGCATGCTATATATGCTTTGCTTGCAGAGATTGATGTGGCGGTGAATTCGGTTGATTCTTCCATTGTTGCTAGAATCAGGAACATGACCATCGATGGCTACAGCAGCAACTGGAATGGCTCGTCCATGACGATTGGATTGGAGGATCTGGATCCAATCGATGGGATCGGGATGGAAGACGCTGGCAGATTCTCCGACAACAAAGACAATGAGGAATGAAGAAGAGAATGCTTTTTTAAGTCCATGGTTTGATCGCATCAGCAACCGTACGTCGTCTCTTTAGCTGCAACGCTCCAGAGTTTGATTTTTAAAAAATATTATTATTATCATTAAACCAGTCAAACCTATCATCTTCCCTTCTTTTTCCCTTCCCTTCCCTTCCCTTCCCTTGCTTCTTTTTATTATTATTGACACAATGGTAGCTTTAAATCAATAAATCAAAACATGAAATGGGAGCAGCTTAATAGTTCTAATTGGTGGCTTGTGCGTACGTCTTCGCTTTCTATCTTTGTGCGACTATTTTTAACTTTTTTTTTTTTTTTTTTAATTTCCAAACGAAGAACGGTTGAAGTTTGCCGGTAGGTTATGCTTATAATGATTATGGTTTTGATCTGTTAGCTGTCATCACTTGCAATTTTGATGCAGTTAACTGTTTATAACTCTCTTTTTTTTCTTTTTTTTTTTACCCTCTTTAATCCTCTGTTTTGTTTTTTGTTTTTTTCTTATTTTTACACCCAGCCCTTAATCATAAAGGAGGGCAGGGCGTGGAATGTCAGATTTCACCTTTCATCCTGCAGCCTGCACGGGAGGATGAATCGATTTTTGATTAACTGGTCAAGAAAAAGTAGATAATAAAATATCGCACCATGCTAAGGAAGGACAAGGCCATTCGTTCTCTTAAAGGCCATCTAATTATGAGTAAACTTTGTTTGCTTGATCGCCTGAGCCATTCGTATCTATCTAGTTCTATTTCTTATACATAAGGCGCCCTTCCTAAATTTGCGTACATTTTAAACCAGCAGTCCCCTGTAGATTACTGATGGAGCTCCTCCACTCCACTGTGAGGCAGTTGTAGAAGATGTAAGTTTTTAGTACTGATCTTTGACCAGCCCGCACGGCAAGCAAGCTGATCATTTGTTACGGCAATACCTACAGCTTGCAGAGAAAATCACATCCGGTCTTTTGAGTTGTAGCACGACCACAGACCATATCGACTATGAGAAAGCCAAATATCATATAATTAATGAAAGGTTTTTAAACTCTTTGTTTTCCTTGTTAGCCAAATTTAACCTTTTTCTCTTTTATTTAACGAAAAAAAAAAGGAACAATATGACCGGTCCCCAGTGGATTCCTCGGAGCCTGCTGATGATTTAGTTAGGCTTATCCTTTCCCGTAGCTTCAGCAAATGCCCACAATGATCGCCCGTTATGAAATAGAGTCATTATAATGCATAAACCAGCTGGAACTCCTAGGGACCATACGCGATATATGGTAGTCAAAACAATTCCAAGTCCATGCCAACCACCAATTAAGTTGTTCAAGAGGAACTTGGAACACTGATAGGAAACATCCAAAAGGCTACGTTAGGACCAAATTTTGAGGAAATTACATAGCCATTATTACCGTCAGCAACAAAGGAAAAAGCATCGAGCACGAACACGAACAATGAAAACTGTTTTATTTCGCTGGCCTTCAACATAGAGAACCTAATGCATAATTTACACGCAGATCAGAAGCCAAGCCAGTGCAGCTACTTCACTTCCTACATAAGAAGAGACCAGCTTCTCGTCTGCTAAGCAGCATGCAAGCAATCTACAATGACCGATACAATATAGCACCAAACGTCATAAGAAAGATATTAATCAGGAAAAGTATTAAATTGTAACAAACATTGAGCAGTATTATTCTCCTCCAAACCAGGATTTTTAGGTCCCAAAACAAACAAAGGGGATTTCCTGTACGAGCTTTTTACATGACAGCTATAATAATCAATACTCTAAGAACTTGTGGAAACATTATCTAGAAGATATGTCCGCTGATTTAGCACGTGTTTTTTGAGAATAAGCCTCAGTAGGGCTCTTTTCTACAACTGCTTGGTTGTTGCATCCAACAACCAAAGTTTGCAGAAAAAAATCAACCCAGTTTGCAAATCTATCAAGCACAAAAGAGGCAAAACTAAAGCTATCAGAGGTTCTAGACAGGAATGCACGCTCTACCACCACGTCAGTACTTGCTGCCCTAACTTTCAGGTTCCAGTGAATCATCAGAGTCACTTCTGTCATGTTCAGCACCACCATTAGCAGCCCCTGAACAGGAACATCTTCTGGCTTTGCCGCGGGTGCCGGATCTGATTTCTTGCGCTCACCACCTGCCTCAGGTGCAGCCGTCTCAACATGAAAACCTAGGAAATGAGTCAAGGAACCTTCCCATCATAAAAGTCATTCATGCATTCATGTCCTTCCCCCTGCCCCCCGCCTCCTTTTTTTCTTTAAAAAAAAAAAAAAGCACCTGTGGCTTACACAGCAAGAAGTGCACGAAAATTTCAATTCTCACGCATATCTAAAAATCTTCAATAGAAAACAAGGAATGAAATTAAAAAGAAACGCATTGCTAGTTCAATGGTTATAATTGTGATACAATAAACATGTGAAAATAGCATTAGAAAATGAAGACAAATTCTGACACGCAGAAATAAATCAAGTAACCTCCCAAGAATTCATCTGCATGCACAAGATCCCAATTGCATGAAAAGCAATGAAATTTCTGCAATAGTATCACCCAAAAAGGATATTTTCCGCAGTCCCACCAGCCATAATGTTGAGAATATCTCTTTCAACTCGATGGACAAGCTCTGGCTGCACATGCAAAGAGATGTGAGAACTACCAAAGATAACATAGAGAAAAGTCACAGTCAAGTACATTAAGATCAGGTTCTCTGCGGAATCGCCTTCTGCGAGCATCTCTCATTGGTGGGGTAAGGCCATGCTTGTACTCAACCCCTTCTGGAGCAGGATCGCCTTCCTCTCTTACCATAATAATCTGTTCTATTTCAACAGGTCAAGTTCAATTTCATCCTTAACCATGCAAAACAGTGGACTGTCAACAATTACCTGACCAATGTCAGCAGTTTTGATTAACACACTATCATCATAGGTTTATATGATTCAACTATGCAAGGAAGATCCAAAAGGGAGGCAGCAAATCTCTCGCTGCCAATCATAAAAGTGCCAGTTCTCCCATCCTCTGCATAAAATTTTACTTATTAGAAACTCAAAGAACAATCAAGAGAACAATGTACATGGATTAAGTACCAAACATAATGTAAGAATAAGTTTGGCGCATGCAAGATCCATTGTAATTGACATAACATAAAAGAACAGGTGGGTACTAGAACCCCACAGAAGGAAACAAGTTTTCTTTTAAAACTCTACATCAAGAAGAAAAACCTGTTGGATATTTACAATTAATAACATTAATAGGTTGAATCTTCATTTACATTGCTGGAAGGATTTCCCTGTAGAAAGGACAACTCAGTGCTAGGGAAGGCTCATTATGAGGTTGCCAAAGAAAACTTGAACAATTTGTAGTTAAAATATTTATTTCTATGACTCTCAGTGGGCAAAGTAGCTATTTTAGTATTTTGAAATTATAGAATATATGGGCAGCATGGAGAATTCTAAAGAAAGATACTTGCATTAACAAAACATCTTGCTACAAGACCTGACTCTTCCAAACCTACGAGTACAATTCTTATGAGTTTATGCATATACTCAAATATTTTCTTCCAAAACCCCACCTAGGAAAGGACAAATAGTAAATAATTTTGAGGGAGAAGCAAAAACTACCATTCTATATGTTATATTAGATCTCTCGCAAATCTCAGCAATTCAACCACATTGGTCATACAAGTTGCGAAGTTGGTATCACTCCCCAGAAACTATATCAAGATTAACTTCCAAACCACTGATCATATTGGCTCACAGAATAGAACATCGTTACCAATAATTAACAGATTCCTAGAACTCTGACATAAGAAAGTGAAAATGCAATGTAAGCAATAATTAGGTACATCAGGATGCTCTTCTAGAAGCCTATCTATTATCCTTTGCAACTGTTTACCATTAATGCACTGGTAGGCAAGCATATGGCGTAGTAGGCCCTAGCAGATCAACAACATGCAAAACAAACAATTACACAAGCGATCACATCTTTAATTAAGGGGGGAATCAAAACTTTGATGCCCAAAAACCGCACGTAATGAATCTATTACAATAGCATTAATAAGAAAGAAATCTTCAGAGTAAATCAGGATGAACTAACATAGTTTAACAAGGGTAAACAAATTAGAACTATTTAAGATTAAAATGACAAACAAGTTCATGTCAAGACATGATAGCATAGCATGCAAATACCAACAGATTGCAGCTACAAATAAGCTCTAAAGCATGGTACCCATACCAGCGCATATTACCCCATACCGAGTGTATCTGTATCAAATCAAGACCTAGTTTCGGTTCACTGAGCCGACCCGCATACCAAATGTATCGACATGGTACCAATATAGTATTGATACAGGATCTGGTATTGAGATAGCAAAATTTGCTTTAAAGTGCTTGAAATCAAGTCTCACACCGTTAATCATTTCAAAAAGAAACTCTATCACCTCCTATAAAGCTAAGCTCATCCCAAGGTTCTATGGTCCATCTCCTCCCAAACCCAAACTAACTTATTAACCTCTCTCTTCTAACAATAGTTTAAAGCCTAGGTCTTACTTTATAGTGCTTGTGTTTAAACTATAACCATACTTATGCATCATATCACATAAAAACTCAGCATGATGTTAAAATGCATGACCTAATATCCCTTGTGAATCATTTGTTCAAAATTCTTTTTTACTCACCGAGGTGTTAGGCCAAATATTCTTATATCTGTTTAGAGAATACTATGTTATCAAGATCCATTGATAATTCTAAAATATGAGAGAAGATGAACAGTTGCGCTCAAACAGGTGCATATCCTGGTTAAGCAAATTCTGTCTCCTAAATGATTTCTTCACTGTCTCCAATAGATTTTTTTATAATTGATTAGCTTTCTCCTCCATGTATCCATGCAAAACTCTAACAACTACCTTTTTTTTGTCAAGCCTGCACCATAATTTCTCCTAAGAGAGTAGTAGTGTGATGAATTTTCTTACAGGAACCCCCTCTGCCGCCCTAGTAAAGTAAAAAAGAATTCCCATAACCTTCCACAAAGGTCTTGTGATCTCCAACTATGCCTTCATGAAAACTTCATCATAAGACTACAAATATAGAATGATAGGTGAAGAGAAGAGATTGCCACAAGCACCCATTACCGATTGCAACACAATCAAAACCCCATTACAGATTGCAACACAATCAAAACCATTTACTAATTATCAGCAAGCTAAATCTTTTCAAATAAAATGGAAAACAGAAGGCACAGGCAATGGGACATACCTGAAAAGGATAAATCCAAGGAACCGTCTTCAGAAGATGAAGAATTCTCATTGAAAAGGCGTTCTATTCGTTCAGATACAGATGGAGGGACCCGAAGTATGAATTGTTCTTCCATCTCGCTGATGTTTCCAACTCCAACTCTACAAAATTAATAAATGAACACATTATAAAATACCTCTCAAAAGGACTCCAATAACAGTGCAACCCATCCATGATGTTGGATCCAACACTTAACCAGCTGCTTTCCTTAAATTTGCCAAAGTCCCTTCAGAATTCAGCAAATCCCTACACCGTGAACAAGGGGAAGATCGACGGTATAGTCTTGAATCCCAGACAACTGGTATAACTCATCAATTATGAAACCTAAAGAAAAATTGAAGTAAAATAGGACTTGATTGAAAAAATCAATCCTTAACAGCATAATCGTGAATTAGCCAACCAAATTTTTATTAATTAGAAAGACAACTATGGGTTGAAAGAAAATTTTTGGGAAAAACAAAAAAGAAGAACATGCCTAAATCGAAATCAGAAGGGGCTCTAGAGAAGTCCAATTTCTTCCAACTGGAAAGAATCAGGGCATGAAATAAATAAATGAGGCATGGATGGTAAAGAGAGAAAAAAATGCATAAGGATGGGCAGGGCATCGAGCAGAGGAGAGGTAACTTCTCGATACAATCAATGTTCTGCAGGGATATGAGAACGAACCACTTAATGGCTAGGCCTGCAAATGGGCCAGGTCAGATCAGGTCCTACCTGATCCCAGCCTAACCCGATTCCATATTTGGGTCCTGATATTGAACCCAACCCAATATATGATCGGGTTGTGTTGGGTTGGGTCCATGAAAAATATTTCAAACCCAGCAGACCCTTTGGTTGGGTTGAGACGGGAGTCGAGCTGGGATGAGAATACATGCAGCAAACATATTCTTCAGCCTATTTGAACAACAAAGAATGATTAAATATAATATATAATTTCTTCTACACTACAAACACAACTAACAAAATATAGAAGAACTCCATAAAGTTCAAATGGAATATCTAATTCCCAAGAACAATGTTTAAGTAAAGATTTCATTATAGTAAGAAGATGAATGCATTTAAATAAATTGTGAAGGAACATGAAAACCAAACTCTAGCTCAAACTTTGCCATGAACTAAGATCACAAATGCTGTAACTTGCAAACAATATGGGCACTTCTGTTTTGAAATCTCTGATTTGAAATCTCTGAAGGGTAGCAGATTTATTTCTAAATTCTGTTCAGCCTTATAATACGATGATTTGTTCATTCCTCTCTGAGTTGTCACTCCAACCTCAGTCCCATTTTTAAACAGCAATACATAGAGTCAGAGTATTGGGATTGAACAACGTTACAACAGGGGACCAGAAGTCACGGATGAGTTCTAAGTAACAACAGTTCGGTGAAAAAACAGAGTAATGATAAACTGGAGCAAAGCAATTTTCAAATTGATATAGGTGGATTTAGAAAATTTCAGAAAATTGCAGAAAATGCAAGCATCTGACAAGGCATCATGACAGAGAAAGAAGCAAAAAATCTACAAATAAAAACCCAAAATCAAGTAAGAAATTAGGTGAAACAAACAAAGCAAAATTATTAAATAAAGGAAACCTAGGAACCCTAAATCACGCAAAACCTAGGAACCCTAAATCAAGCTAAATAAATAAAGAAGTTCAAGAATAATATAAACCTACAAAACTTTAATCAAGCAGAGAGCAGCATAAACATGAACAACAACAAAAAAATCAAAACCTCTAATGAGAAGATTGAGACTCGAAAAGGGAGAGTAAAGGAAGAAGAGAGAAAGGAAGGAAACATACTTTACGGAAGGAATTGGCTTGAGTAGCCACCGGTGCCAACAGGAGGAGAGGCGCTAGTGTCGACAGAAGGAGAGCCGGCTAGAGTTTGCAGCAGAGGAATGTGGTCAGGGTACCCACGGTGGCGATCTCATGTAGGGGTGCAACTCGAGCTCATGAAACTCGGGTTCACTTCAACCCTAACCCTAACCCTATTTATAAAATGTCAACCCTAACCATATTTGTAAAACCTCAACCCTAACCCTATTTTTTAAAAATCGGGTTCGGGTTGAGTTTCGGATTGAAATTTGGGTTGATGGGGAAAAAAAAAAAAAGGTTGGGCAAACATTAGCGGTATTTACCCTATGATCATCTCTTGATCAGCGGTATCTCTTGAGATTTTCAGGCCACCCAACAGGTAAGTTCATATTACTTTGATTTCGGAGGCTTACATTAGGCCTCATGGGAGCCCTCACAGTGAAGTTTGGAACAATAAGATACACAGGGCATAAAGCAAAAGGCTAATCCTCAAGGTTCTCTTCCACCTAGTAGATATGAAATCCTTTGCCAATTTAGTTATCAGCGAGAAAGAAGAACGAGCTTTTGAATTCGTGTTTCTAAGTATGATCTCCTTTTTCCCTTATTTTTCTTGAAAATATAAGATTGTTTTCTGATGACTGGTCCATTAGCCCTGCTGGCATCGGAGGGCTGAAACTAGTGTCAAAGCCTGTTATCAGCACTTACTCAGTCCCCAAGGACGCAAACTTTGGTACTAGCTGAATAAGGATCAGCTTTGTTTCGTGTTGGCAAAGCAGCCATTGAATCAGAACCTGAATAAGGATCAACTTCTATGCCATGAATGTAAAAAAGAAATAATAAGAACTGGCAAGGCAATAATAAGAATTAAAAAGAGTAAACCTTGGCAGGTGATCTAAAGATATAGAATTCAAAATCCTATGTAAGAAATTAATGACGAGTTAGTCTCCTAATTAAAATTTGAAAGAGGCAAACAGCTTCCTCTCCTGTGTAAAAGTTTGATGATTCTTTAAAATTAAAAAAAAAGACATTAATAACATGGTTGAAAGATTTTTTTTTGGGAAAAAAAAATCTCGACATACAGCGCCGAAAACTTAGCTCTTCTCGTTCATGTGGTACCTTAGAACACTACCTTAGAACATATGAGAAACGATAGATGGTTTGGTATACATAGAAAAAAATATAGCGCCGTTATCCCACGGTTAGGGTTAGGGTTGAAGTGAAACATGAGGACCAATGTTGGCTTTGACGATAGATGGTTTGGTATACATTGGTCTAAATCATAGCCTAGTCCTACATGAAACATGAGGACCAATGTTGGTTTGGTATACATTGGTCTAAAAAGAGAACCCGAGTTTCATGTAGGTCCTATATTTTTTCTATCAAACACTACCTTAGAACATATGAGAAACGATTCTCTTTTTAGATTGCAACATTGGTCCTCATGTCATAACATCTCTTGCAAACCATCTATCAAACTAAAACTTCTAGAAAAAGAAAGAAAGACATATCCATCATCCATATTTCTCGCAGAAATATTCAATCACCAGCTAACAAAATTATATATTAAAAATTTCATTTAAATCGCACGATCCCGGATCCAGATAGAGATAACCCAGATAAAGGGCAGATAAGGGAGGAAAAAAAAAAAAAGACAAGAAGAATTTATATAGATAGTTATTGCTTTGGAACCACAGAGTTAATCAAATGATTCAAATCTGGGAACTTCCAGCCGTCTACCAAATAATAGATCAAATCCAATAAAACCAAATCAGTAATCCCTAATTCAGATATACGGATATTAGGGGGAAAAAAACTCCTCGAGAACTTCACAATAAATCAATGAATAAATAAAATATCCTACTAATATTGAAAATAATAAGAATCAGTGAGAACGAAGTTAAAGAAAGAGAACTCACTTTGGCTTCCTCAAAATCTACCGAGCTTCTCTATTTCCTATTAACGGATTCAACGTTCTAAAACTCTCTGAACGATTATTATTGGGATTAAATGGCATCAAAGAGAAAAAAAAAACAAAGAGAGAAAGAAAGAAAAGCGGGCGTACCTTAAAGTCGATGGCCACCAGGCTCTTGGGAGCGGGCGAGCGGAGCGGCGGAAACGAACAAAGTGGGAGGCGCTAGGTTTTAGGGAAGCTTGGGAGCGGGCGAGCGGCGTAATAAGGCGCCAGTGCTTCACCGCGTCAGAGAGAATCGACCTGGGCCTGGGCTGCAAGCCTTGAACTCGGACACGTTGCGGGCTTGTGGCTTGCGGGCTACGGGCCTGCAGCCTTACACTTCGGTTCTGATTGATTACAATCTGAGATCGGATTAATTGTAAATTGGTCTGAGTTAAATTCAAAATTTTTGGATTTAGATTGAATAAGCATGAGTTTAAATACTACTACAAATTGAATTGATGGGTTAAGTTCAGATTGAAATCGGCCTAAGTTGTACCCCCTAATCTCACAGAGGCAAGTAGGGCCAACGAGGAAAATGCTTTTAAATTTTAACGTTTCAACGGGCTAATGCATCCATCCCGATCGTGTATAAAACCAGATCTGATCCGAAATGTAGTGCGGGTGATCCGATCTGGCTTCACGGATCTTAATGGATCATGATGGATGGATCTAACCGGATCAGAGCAGACCGGATCGCGGGTCCACCCGCCCGGTTTGCAGCTGCTACAACCTTTCCTGAACCTCATGAGCGCAATGGTATATCATTGGGTCTATTGTGAAAACCAGGTATGATGGAGCATACCGTTAGCAGATTTTCTCAACCATTATATTAATAATTATTAGATATATCATTGATTTTTTTAGTTAAAAACTAGATAAAAAATGTTTTCAAAAATATTTTAAAAAAAAACGTAATGATTGACTAATGGAAAACCAGCTTATCCATTTTCTTAATGGGTATGTTTTTTTCTAAATTAATGAATGGATGATGCTCCTTACCTAATCAATTTTTTATTGAAATAAAATCATATAAGAAAATTGCTCAATTTTTTTATTAAACTTATTCACTATATAATGAATGGATGATGCTCCTTACCTAATCAATTTTTTATTGAAATAAAATCATATAAGAAAATTGCTCAATTTCTCGCAGAAAGACATCTTACACGATAGATGGTTTGGTATACATTGGTCTAAAAAGAGAACCCGAGTTTCATGTAGGTCCTATATTTTTTCTATCAAACACTACCTTAGAACATATGAGAAACGATTCTCTTTTTAGATTGCAACATTGGTCCTCATGTCATAACATCTCTTGCAAACCATCTATCAAACTAAAACTTCTAGAAAAAGAAAGAAAGACATATCCATCATCCATATTTCTCATATGTTCTATGAGGACCAATGTTGCAAGAGATGTTATGACATGAGGACCAATGTTGCAATCTAAAAAGAGAATCGTTTCTCATATGTTCTAAGGTAGTGTTTGATAGAAAAAATATAGGACCTACATGAAACTCGGGTTCTCTTTTTAGACCAATGTATACCAAACCATCTATCGTGTAAGATGTCTTTCTGCGAGAAATTGAGCAATTTTCTTATATGATTTTTTTCAATAAAAAATTGATTAGGTAAAGAGCATCATCCATTCATTATATAGTGAATAAGTTTAATAAAAAAAATGGCTGGCTGGACCTCCACCGGACGCACGCCTGGCGCCGGTGGAGGTCGCCGATCAAGGCTCAGGCCCGGCGAAGCAGTGGGCACGCTGCCGGGCCCGAACCGAGGATCAGCCGGCACCATGGAATATCCCCGCCTCTGCTTCTCTCTCTCCCTCTTTCTTCCTTAATTCTTTCTCTCTCTCACCCTGGCATGGACAGAAAGACTCACGGGAGCAAGCGCGCGCACGAGGATAATGGGGAAGAAACGTCTGCACGAGAAGATGATGAGAAGAAGGCGTTCACGTATGATGGGAATTAAGGAGGTTTCCACATGATCCTTTAAAGGCAATGCAGAGTTCTCAAATCAAGGGATTTGGACTCTGTTAGTTAGAGATATTTGAAATTCAAATCTTTAGAGTCTATCTTCCCGATCTCGTGATAACTCTCACGAGCAGTTAACGAAATCCAGGGGATTACAAAGGGGATAGGTGGTGGGCAGCAACAGCGATGCACCGCTACCCTAGTCATCCGTCAGCACGATAAGCTTCGTGAGTACAGAAAAAGAGGGGTAGGCCGGAGTGATCAAAAAGGAAGGAAAAGTCGGGGGGCGCTACTGGAGTGAACCAAAGGGTGCTGTTAGAGCGAACCGAAGAGGGAGGGAGGGGCAAGGGTTTTAAGGGTAGTTTAAGAATTAATTTTTTTTGAAAAGTTTGGAGGGGGTGTAGAGAACAATTTTGATGTGCAAATAGAAGCTCCCCACCATCAAGTCTTTGATTGAAAAAAAAAGAAAAAGAAAAAAAAGGCCATCGTTAGATATAAAAAAGTCTCTATGAAAAATAAAAGAGAAAAACGAAAATAACTTTTTTTGGAAAAAATAAAAAACCTTTAATGACAAACTTATGTATATGTTTTGCTAAAATTGAGATCGTTGCTTAAAACTCAAGAATCCTCAATTTTTAAGCAACGATCTCAATTTTAGCAACTTACGGAAGGAGGCCTTACGGAAGAATCCCTCCAAGAAAAACTTAACCCAGAGTAGGGAAAACGAATCGAACAGCATAGGGCGTGCTGATCCGTTGCAGAAAGGCAGATCAAAACCCGGAAGTTGCTCCCCAGCCCCCGAAAAAAAAAAAAAAAAGAGGCGGACGATTGGATTGGATGTGGCTAAAGAGTAATTACCGAAAGGAGGGAGCGAAGGTACGAGAGGGGGAAAGGAAACGATCCCGCGACGATGATCCGCCGTCCCGCGCCCACAAATTGTAGAGAAGATTTGATTTCGCTTGCTCTTCGAGTCGGCGGGAGGACGTATTGCGAGAGAAACCCTAATTTTATGAGAAGAGAGAAGAGGAAGGCAAGAGGAGACTCGGCCACCACGCAGCTAGAAAAGGGGCATGTGGTGACGTGGCGTGTGACGGGGATTTCGACTTCAAACGGCGTTCCTTCCCCCTCTGAGTCGGCGGGGATTTTGTTCCATTTCTGGGATGCCACGCATCGTGTCTCGATCCGAAAGTTCGAGCTCATCTCTGCTTACACTGATTAATAAAATAATTGAGAGAATGTAAACTTTATTCTCCCATATTATATTATTAAATTTAAATTAAAATAATTAATTTTCTATTAAAAAAGGAAAAAAAAGATAAATATTATTAGATTGAAAAATATTTTTAAATTTCAAAAAGAGTTTAATTGATTTAGAATTTTAGATTAAAAAAAATTAGATGGACTTTTTTTTATAAAAATTTTATTTTAAAAAGATAAAATTGAAATGAATAAATTGTTTTATAAAATAGCAGCTATATATTCAGGAAGTTTTAGTCCTAATATTCTCTTCAGCAAATTTTCTTTTTTATATTTAAATAATATTTAAAAATTATTTTTTTTATCTGCAAATAATCGATTTTATAATTCAAATTCTTTTTGTATATATATATGTGTGTGTGTGTGTGTGTTATTGAAAATTTAATTTATAGCGAGAGTGTTCATGTAGTAGGATGGTTGGAACGCGGATGGATCGTGGAGGGATTATTTGATATTTTGATAATAAAAAATAATAAAATATCATACCTAAATTTGTTCTTATGAAGGATAATGAAAAGGATAGAAATTAAAACTTAGAAAACAGTGCTAACCTCATGTTCCTCTTACAATAGACAAAGTGTAATTGTGTGGTTTATATCTCAAAAAACCAAAAAAAGGGGGGCCATATCCATTTCTTTGTATTATTTAATATGTTTAGTTCAATAAAATTAGTGTTTTTCATGTATAAACTCTAACTTAGTCCAAAGTTATAAATTTACAACATTCGAGTCCAATTTGCTACCAAATTATCGTGAGAAGTAAATAAAAATACTTGTGGTATTGAATGATTAATTTAGGAATCTGAATGAAGATGACAAGATGTTTATTTAGTTACACCTTGATTATTTTACAATAGCAATATTACATTCTGATGGAGCCAGTTGACCTCATGGAGAATAAAAAAAATTTTTGGACAGCCC
>UESW01001425.1:17240-34396 GCA_900491605.1 Calamus simplicifolius | reverse complement strand
ACTTGTAGCATTCAGTCTTGCTTTTATGGATGCCATACAACCAACTTTCCCAGTATCCCTATGATTCATACTCTTCTCTGATTTTCTAGATTTTCCTTGCCTCCAACACGCCAGGTGCTTGAAGCAAAGTTGTTTTTGTTGTTGGCCCTGCTACACACTGTTGTGATTCCAAAGCCAACTCGTTTCGCGCATCCATTGTAGAACGTATATACATCATCTGCTGAATTGAATTCCATCCCAGTTTGAGGAACAACAATATCATCCACTGCATTTGGAGCGACGGGTGAAGGTGCACGGCCGGGAGTGTTATCTTCTTCTTTCCGTTCTACAATTTCAGCATCAACTGTGAAAATATAGGCACGCAGTCATGAACAATGATATCCATAGATTTAGTTATCATATATGCTGACAAAGGATTAGGATTGAGGACACGAATGTTAAAACAATATGACACCCCATTTATCATCACATTTCAGCAGCAACTCCTTCGCGACACCCCAGTTGAAATCTAATGACACCCTAGCTCCAATGCTACGACACCCGTGGCTTAGAACTGACCGCGCGGAGAATCCTCCGACACCACAGGAGAAATGGATTTCGGTCGATACTCCTTCGAGACACCCATGTTGAAAGCTCACGACACCCTAGCTCTAACGAGACGACACCGGTTCTTAGAACTGACCGCGCAGACAATCACCGTGACACCCTAGGAGAATTGTTTTCGGCCAAAACTACTTAGAGACACCACTGTTGAAAGCTCACGACACCCCTAGCTTAAGGCGACGACACCCGTGCTCAGAACTGACCACGTCGAGAAGGCCCGCGACAACCAAGTTACTAAAATTTAATTTTATTATCAAAAAAAGGAAAAAAAGTACATTAGCCCTCACTGGGGCTTCTCATCTCCTTCGGTCGCTGCGTCGGCGATCTGACGCTGGAGGGACGCTACTTGCCCCTCCAACTGGCTATTGGCCCGACGCAGGACCTCTATCTTTCTCGTTGAAATGGCCAGGTATTCCTCGGCCGCCTTGCTGAGTCGCTCGCTGATTGCGCGCGACTCCGCATATACCTCCGCGTCGATGGTGACCGTTGCGCGGCGGCTACCATGGCTGCTAGTAGATCTCACCTCGCCTCTGGAAGCCATCTCAGTGGTCAGTTCAAGCTGGAAAGATGATTAACAATGGCATTCCCCCATCCATATTTAAGGTACTCCTGGCGAGTGTTTCGATTGCCACGCGCCACCATCTCAGTCGTTGTTCACAGGAATCGAATCGGTGAGCCACCATGCCCCCCCCCACCCCCCCACATTGAGTTTCGAGGGATGGGGAACAGAACAGAGTTTCGGGAAGCAAACCGTCGTAAGTTTAACGTCGTCCCAAGAGTAAATTCACGACACCCAAGGATGATTTGGATTTCGGCCGAAACTCCTTCGCGACACCCCACTTGAAACATCACAACACCCTAGTATCAATGCTTCGACACCCGTGCTTAGAACTGAACACGGAGAGAATCCCCGCGACATCCCAGGGATGATTTGGATTTCGGCCGAATCTATTTCGCGACACCCCTGTTGAAAGCTCACGACACCCTAGCTTTAAGTCGACGACACCCGTGCTTAGAACTGATCACGGAGAGAACCCCCGCGACACCCCTTGACGAATTCGACCGAAACTCCTTCGTGACACTCCAGTTGAAAACTCACGACACCCTAGCTTTAAGGGGACGACACCCCTGAAAAGGTGATTAATGTGGGTTCACTGTTAATGCATGGGTGTCGTCGCCTTAAAGCTAGGGTGTCGTGAGCTGAAATCCCATTCTCCCTGGGGTGTTGTAGGGATTATTGTAGTTCCTCAAGCTAAGGTGTCGTCGCCTTAAAGCTAGGGTGTCGTGAGCTGAAATCCAATTCTCCCTAGGTGTCGCGGGGATTATTGTAGTTCCTCAAGCTAAGGTGTCGTCGCCTTAAAGCTAGGGTATCGTGAGCTGAAATCCAATTCTCCCTGGGGTGTCGCGGGGGTTCTCTCCGTGTTCAGTTCTAAGCAGGGGTGTCGAAGCATTGATGCTAGGGTGTCTTGAGCTTTCAACAGGGGTGTCGCGAAGGAGTTTCGGCCGAAATTCAAATCATCCTTGGGTGTCGTGAATTTACTCTTGGGACGACGTTAAACTTACGACGGTTGGCTTCCCGAAACTCTGTTCTGTTCCCCATCCCTCGAAACTCAACGTGGGGGGGGGGGGGCGGGGTGGCGCACCGATTCGATTCCTGTGAACCGCCCACTGAGATGGTGGCGCGTGGCAATCGAAACACCCGCCAGGAGTACATTAAATAAGGATGGGGGAATGCCATCGTTAATCACCTTTCCAGTTGAACTTACCACTGAGATGGCTTCTAGAGGCGAGGGGAGATCTAATGGCAACCATGGCAGCCGCCGCGCAACCGTCACCATCGATGCGGAGGTTTATGCTGAGTCGCTCGCAATCAACGAGCGACTCAGCAAGGCGGCCGAGCAATACCTGGCCGTTTCCACAAAGAGATAGAGGTCCTGCGTCGGGCCAACAGCCACCTGGAGGGGCAAGTAGCGTCCCTCCAGCGCCTGATCGCCGACGCAGCGACCGAAGGAGACAAGCCCCAGTGAGGGCTAATGTATTTTTTTTTCTTTTTTTTTTTGATAAATAAAATTAAATTTTAGTAACTTGGTTGTCGCGGGCCTTCTCGCCGTGGTCAGTTCTAAGCACGGGTGTCGTCAATTTTCAACTGGGGTGTCGCGAACGACGACAGCACCGACTCAGGCAGTTAATGACACCCCAGTTCTTATCTTACGACACCCTAGCTTTTAGGCGACGACACCGATGACATGACTGTTAAAGCGAGGTGTTCTCCATACGGGGTGTCGCGGGCCTGCTCTCCAGCGTCGTTTATAAGCACGACACACCCTTTATAGCATTTAAAGATACCGCATAGAACAAGCTACGACACTCCGGAAAGCAACATACGAAGATCACAAAGGTTATAAGCATGGGTGTCGTAGCGTTGTAACTACGGTGTCGCGAGGCTTTTCTCCAGCTTTCGTTTGGCGCATGGGTGTCCTAGGCCTGTAACTACGGTGCCTTAACAGTATATCAGGGGTTTCATGAGGTATAACAGGGCCGCATTAAAAGAGTATGATATTCGTGCATACAAATAGTTATGACTCCCAGAATGTCATAACTATTTTGTTCTAAGGTAGTTACCCGCGCATTAAACGGTTTGGTCACTCATTAACTAACTCTAACCAGAAAAACTGTTGGTGTAATAAAGAAGTGGGAAGAAAGAGTTTTTACTTTGTGCTGCGGATGACATTTCCTCCAGAAGTTTTTCTACACAGACTCAAGTAGCCAGGTTTTCCAGCGCTCGATGCTGAAATATTTTCTTTCGACCGGAGAAGAAACAGAGTTCTTCTGTTCTTCTTGCACAGATGAAATACAACATAAAATGGCGCTAAGAAGGAGGGAAAGGGTATTTTCGTCCGCACATAAATTTTGAAAAAAGTGAGCTGCTTTAAATGGCCGTCACGTTCAGAACGTTACATCAAAGCAAAGCCATACCGCCCGTCAAATCATCCATGTCGGAGCTACGTGGACTAATCGGAAAAGACGATACAGCCCACGTAGGCCTTGCTGCATCGGGGGCGGTTTACAAAGTGTTTTCCATGATGGATAAAGTCTTTCCTTATAAAAAAAAGTTGAGCTTGAGCAAAGTCACGTTTTATTTATTTATTTATTTTTTAACCCTTGAAAACGAAAGATTTTAACGGTCCAGATCGATAGGATCGGATAAGGATCAACTGGAGCACATATATGCTGACGGACACGTAAGGAAGGTGTAGGGGGCGGAGGAAGGCGGATGCGTTCGCTGTTTGCACCGGGCTTCCTCCAGCGGAATCACGTCGCGTTCGCGGCTCTCTCGACCCCGCAAATCCGCGGCCGAGGCTGCCGGGATCAACGGCTATTAACGCCGCCGCGGCCTCCAGCTCGGCGGCGGTGGCGAGGATGGGGACTGCCGGAGGAGACCGCGGGGATCCGAGTTCGAATCGGAAGGTGGCCAAGCTCCGGGAGCTGATGACCGGCGATGTCGCAAGTTCCGTAATCTTACCCTTATTTTCTCTTCGTTCTTTTTTCTTTCCTTGGCTGTCGATTGGGATCAGGTGGGATAATATATTTTTCCTTGTGCGGTAAACCTTTTCCCCCTAAAATTTTCTTTTTTCTTTTAAGTTATGATGCTGTGAACTGTTATTTTAATTCAACGAAATGTTTTGTTCTTGCTTTTTATGGGATAACTGTGAACTGTGTTTAATAGAGTTGTTACTTTAAGCTCTGAGAAGGCGTTCATGTGTTATATGAATTAACCTGTTTTAATGTTAGGACTAGACAACATCAATATATGGCAAGCATGTAAGGTTAAATACTACCGCAATTGGCCTCTAGAAGTTGATGATATTTGTTAAGCTCGTCTTTCTTTCCCCCTCCCCTTTAACGTGGAATTTAGATCATTGCATGCATTTTGGGGAAGAAAAAAAATCATGAAGTTCAAGTTCATCTATGGGAAAATGAGAATACTGAGAACAGAACTATGGAGAATTGAGTAAAAAATGATCATATTAAATGGAGGAGTGGTCATAATTGATCTTAAAGGGATGCAAGATTGGCTGAGATGGTGTGACACGTGCAAAAAGGTGTACAAAGAAAATCTAAGGAAACCTAATTCAGAGAGGTGCTCAATCTAAGTTGAAGAGTTTGTAAAGATGAGGATAAACCTTAGCTAATTTAGGTGGAAGCTGTTAGTGAGGATTTGAAAATTTTGAAGAAATGCCTTGAAAAAAAAAGGGATTTAAAACTGACTCCAGTTATTTGGAATAATAATTGATGATTATGGTTATTTGATATAATACATATAATGATATCCACAATAGTTGGAACATGATTTGATGTTATGATAATCTATATATGTAATACAGAATTTGTAGGAAAAGTTGGGAGATTGTTTGATAATCTGTGCTTTGTTTGATAATCTGTGCTATGTTTCTCTCTTACCTTTTTGTTAAGAGGAAGAGTGAACATTTCTTGCTATTTTCATTGGATTAGAATTTTCTCACTTGTACAATATAGAGTTAGGATCCCTTCAAGTTTTCATGTGGACTGGAGAGGTCCATTCTTCCAATCATGGCCATCCATGGTTGACCCAATGGCCATGATTGGATGGATTAGGTCCATGCATCATCACAAGGCTTGTTGCTCCACGTACCGCATGGAGCCCATTTAATCATGGTCACCACGCTAATCATAGACAATCGTGATTGGAAGTCTGGACCTTTCTAGTCCTGACTTTACAATATATGCCCTGTCATATCTACCCTCTGCCTTGCCATTCTTAGTAGCTAGGGCAGTGATCAAGGCCAGAGTCAGCTTATGGCTTTCAAGGAGGGCACCTATCATATCTTTCTCTTAGCCTTGCCATTCTTAGTAGCTATGGTCGAGGATGAGGCTGGGGCTGAGACCTTCAAGGATGCCCTGTATTTCCCAAGTCTTTTATAGCCTCACGCCTTTAATTTCTTCTTTATCTTCTTCAAGGGGTTTTTTGAGGTAGGAACAGTGGCAGCCAATCCCCTGTTCTTGGGCTTCTATGGCTTTGCTTTGGCTCTAATTGAGGAAATTTGTTTCCATAAATAGTCCAAATTAAACAATGATCCAACCTCTCACTTATATTTGGTAGGCATGTGATGCGAGGGGTCTAATTATTGTTACATTTGGTTTATTTTTGATGTGAATTTCCTGAGAGATAGACATAATGAAATTAGAGAGGCTCAAGAATAAGAGAATGATGACCCTTGTTCCGGTCCCAATATCCTCTTTGAAGAAGACAGAAGAAATTTAGGAGCAAGATGATAAAGGGCAGGGCTCCAAAGGGTTTAGCAAATGCAGGGCCTCCTAGCAGGCCTCAGCCTTGGCCTTAACCTTAATCACCCCCTCAATTGTTAAGAATGGCAAGGTGGAGGGAAGATACGAGGATCTGAATATGATAAAGGCATATATATATATTGCATAAGAATTGGCGACGCACTTTGACATCTTGTTTTTCTTTCTTTTTTTTTTGAGCTAGATTTTCTATGTAGGACATCATCTTGGCTTTCTTCTAATTGATGGTCAAAATTTTTTACTAATGAGAGGGAAATAATTCATTATTTTATATACAAATGAATTTTTACTCTTCTTTTTTCTCAGTTGACATGGAGAAATATCTTAAAGTTTCTTCTTCTTTCCCATTTCCTGGTCCTTTTTAGAAGAATGAAGAATATATTTGGACTGTTTAAAAGCATCATCATGATCCAAAACCTCTTATACTCCAAGGTCTTCCTTATTTCCTTCTACTTCATGAAGAAAATAAAATTTTCCAAATTTTAGTTGGTTCTTCTCCTCCCACACACATACGTGCGCGTGCACACACACACACACACACACACACAGAGAGAGAGAGAGAGAATCATACAAAACTATACTGTTTTTCCAAGCATGTAGATCCTTTTTCATATAATTTATATATATATTTATTAAGAAAAAGTCTCTCTTGTTTGGTTTTGTGAGAAGTACATAAACATTTCTTTATATATAATTATATATATCAAACTATTTAGACCTGAAGATATATCATGGGGACCATCCAAAATCTATCCTCCTTTCAAATCCAAGCATAAGCCGACAAAGTTTCACATAAAATGATGTTCAGTCTGCCTATGGCCTTGCTTCCCTTTCTCTAATTTGTGTATTATACCGGCATGGCCAACAGAACCATCCAAAAAAATGCCCAGGGCACGCCCGTCTTTATGTGATGCTAATTTCCTGTACCATTCAAAGATTGGGTTAGCTTATTTGGTAGAAAGCTTAACATTAAATTGGCCTTAGTTGATCATTTGTTCCCACCTGTTTCCATTTCTTTTAATTTCATGTTGATAATATGGATTGAAAGTCTAATCAACTATCATCGAAAACATATACTTCTAGCTTGTATTTGTCCTTGTGACTCATTAACAGTGAAGAAGCGAACACTGAGTTGAAACTATATTGACTTTCAAGTGATTTTTCTGATTAACAGGTGGTTGGGAAAAATCCTGGGAGGAGGAGTGACTCCATGGGATCTGGGACAGACAACACCAGTGGTTCAACATCTTGTTCAAAGGGGAACCCTTCAAAAAGGAAGGATTTTGGTTCCTGGATGTGGCAGTGTGCGAGGCTTGCCAACTCTTTGTCATTAGAATTTATGTTCTTTGCTCGAACTCTATTCTTTTTTCTAAAAAAAAGAAAAAAGAAAAGGACACATCTTTTTTAAAAGTATGTATGTATATTACATATCAACCAAAGATATATTGATTAAATTAAATTTTCTGAACCCCGATGGTGGCATCCACTATATTTCTCAAAAAAAAAAGGAGTAAATTGAATATCAATCAAGCAGGGATTGCAGAAATTTGTTATACTTTGGATAGCATGATTTTCTGTTCTTAAAGGCACTAAGCATGCATGTCTTGATTGTTCATACTTTCCTAGCAATAGAGGTTTTCATAGCTGATATATGCTAATTCTGGCAGCATGTTTTACTGGTTTTCATGATTGGCAATGCATCAAAAGAAAGTGTAGTAATTTGGCAAGCACACAGCATTTGCACTAGATAAAATAAGAGGGGGCCATTATAAAGGATCTTTCTTGCTAGCTCTATTGTTCTTTGATCTACTACTTTTGTCATTTCCAGAGTTTCATATTTAGATTTAACTTTTTCATGAATTAAACCTTATTTTATTATAGTGCTTTATCTTGCTTTTGTAACAACAACCCTAGATGCAACTGCTTTGATACTTATTGCTTGGCTTAGTTGGCTATTTCTTTGAAATTTTCTGAAATAACCCTTTTTTTCATTCTGATTTTGTAACATGACCTTAGATACATCAGCTTTGATACGTTTTACTAAATTCATTTAGCTATTTTGATATTTTCATGTGATTTGAGTTGTTTTTATATAACAGGGATATGATGTAGTTGCTATTGCCAGCCCTGAGAGATATGTCGTAGGCTTGGAGATATCTCATAATGCTGTTAAGAAAGCCAAAGAGGTATGGTTGATAGAAAAAAATTTGAAAGATTTAAATTATTATTCAAGATATTGACTTGAAGTAACCCATGTCAAAAGATTAATTTGAATTGACCTTGTTTTCATATAAGATTTGCAATATGAAAAAATATTATTAGCAAACACAGAAAGCATGTAAGAACTATAATCAATCCCAAACAAAACAAACAACAAGTATGTAATGTTTCATTTCAAATGGGAGCTGAGCAACATATAGGATTTGAAAATATAACAAATCAACTAACTTATAGACTCATCTAAAAAGGACTGGATGTCAGAAGAATTGTAATAGATATAACATATCCAAATGAAAGTTCTTCCGGAAATGAGTTCTGGTCAAAGAAAGATGAACCATGCTGCTGAAATTCATAAAACACACTGATATTAATTGAACTAATGTGAACTGCTTTGTTTCGAATTTAGGAATGAAGATTTTCTATGTATTTTCAGGCACAAGTATTTGGATTGGCTAGTAAAATTCCAAACCATGTTGATGGAATAAACTGTTTCAGCTAAAGTTTAAACTGGGTTCAATCATTCTACAGAGACTTGTTCTACAGGGACTACCATTTTTTTGGCAAAAAATGTACTTTTACGTTCCAATTAATTAAATCTTATTCTTTTGTCTGCATTTGCAGGCATGCATCTGTGTGCATGCATGCATTTGAGGTGTGTGTGTCTGTTTGTGGGTTTTTTGATGTGGGGGGTGTTGGATCAACGGGACTATCTCAGTAATTTGTTGCTTCATTTTGATAGACTTCGGTGTTTTAATATATTACAATCATTGCAATAAATGCTGGTTTCTTTGCTTTAATAAATAAAAAAAGATCATAGTGGCTCTTTAGTTTAAAGCATTTGAATTATGTTTGGTCCAGGAATGGTTTTGTCTTGGTTAAGCGGAATGTTGAATCAAATGGAGGATAAAGTGAGATAAATCAGCTCTATCTTATGGCAGAATAAGTGAGATAACTGAGCAAAAAGTTTTATTTAGTCTTCATGTTCCCTTATCCTCCTTTATTCTGGTGTAAACGGAGTTAATTAGGGAGTTATTTCCTGTTTATTACACTATACCCAAATCAAGTAGGGCTTAGTATCACAATAAAAATGAACTTGACTTTGGTGTTCATAGATTCATGTAGCCGACCCCATGTAGTTGGGAAAAGGCTTAGATGAGTTGAGTTGAGTTGAGGACTTTGGTGCTCATAGTCCTTAACTAGCAAAGTTATTTCTGCTTTTACATGCATTTGATGCAAAGGTAGGAGCCACTAGAACATATAATTAATTTAAGGCATTTTTAAGTATAGATCATAATCAGTGGCATGGATCTCCAATTTGGATGACCCATCTTTCATTTTTGAACTATTAAATCGTTTACCAAAAATTAGCATTTAGTTTGTGATCCAAGTCATTCATAGGCATATATATATATATATATATATGCACGCAAGTATATATCTACATGGATAAATATGTAGTTTAACATACCATCATACACATCTACATTTATGCTTGTGTTTGTGTATTTTTATGCATTTCATTGTATAAGAGATTGTTTCATTACATTATTACTTTATCAGAGCCACTTTTTTGCAATTATAGAAGACATTAGCTTAAATTGGGCGCTACACCAAGGGATTCATTTATAAAAACAAATTTCAAATTCTATAATATGGCCTCCATGTTCCGAGTTATTTAAAGTTTTTAAGGAAATCGAGAATATTCACAAGGCAATACAAAGCATGAATATGCTGTAATGTATATAGAATTCTATAGGATACTGTCAAACACTTGAATGCCTCTCTTCCCTAGCTCAAGCCTGATGATGCTGTATGAGCAAACTCAATTGGTTGCTGTAAATCCACTACCATCTAAAGTTAGCATTAGTGATGGTGATATGATAGGGTTGGATCTAAAAAATATAAGGTAACGAGTATGCAAGATGGTTGAGATGTACCTTAAAAATGTATAGCACTGGGTCATAGGTCATGAACACATGACATTAGGCCGCCAAGCCAAGTGACTAAAAAAGGCTAGGATCAATAAAAGTTTGATGCATCATCAAATCACCATAAAAGTTTGGTACATTATCAAATTACTATATCCCAAAAGGTTAAACTCTTAGTGAATGGGTCAACAATGTATATGAGGCCTTAACACTACCCTCTTTGTATACAGCTTAGACCTTATATGTAGAGGAATAGATGAGCCAAAACAAGAAACAACTCAAGATGACAAATGGAAACAAGTCAAGACAAGCAAGGTTTTAAGTCTCGGTGGGATGGGGCCATCCCATCCCGTTCTTGGGAGTGGGATTAGGATAAGGGCAAGACTCCAAAACCTGGGCCATCCCATCCCGTTCTTATGGGAGAGTGGGATTAGGATAAGGGCAAGACTCCAAAACCTAACTTTGTAGGGAAAGAAGAAGAAAGGGAAGGAAAGAAAGGAAAGAAGGAAAAAGGGAAATAAAGAATAGAAAAAGAAAAGAAAGAAAGAAAGAAAGAAAGAAAAAGAAAGGAAGGAAGAAAGAAAAATTATAGAAGAGAGGTGAGGGTACCGGGACACTTTAGCGGATGGCCATTAGGATGGAGTAGGATAATAGGATATCTCATTACATGGAGAAATTGGAACATTACTATTCTATAGGATTTAAAACCTTAAAGACAAGAAATGCCACAAGATGACAAACGGTTGAATTAAATAAATATTTGACCAAAAAGGGATTTACCCCACAATCTATAGCAACCTTAGATCCTTTATATATTGACTGATCACTAGACTTGAAAAGCTTAGCGTGTTAGGGAACATGTCAACAATGGATATTAGGCCTTAAGATGATGATGGTGATGACCAAGTTTCCAAGTAAACCTAGCATGGCAATGAGAGAAGCTACATGGAATAATAACCAAAAAATTGAAATGTGAGATTAATAGAGGGCCAGACTCTGACCAAAGCATAATGCAGTAGTATGGATGTCAGAATGAAACTCTTAAATGTCATGGTGTAAACGTGAAGAAGCTGAAGTTGACAAGCATAATGAGAAGCATGCTACAAGCTGAGCTGACTAATAAATTATTGCTGGTCAATTAATTGCTAACTAGACTGATAGGTGAGGTTGAATCCACAACACAATGTTGGCATTGCAAATAAAGCTTGGCATATGTTGGCATGCAATGATGATGCAATTGAAGCTACCAAAAGTTGTTAACACAATCAGAAAGGTAACTAATTTCATGGCAAATCTTAAGAAAATGACATTAGTCTAAATGCAGATTAGGCATGCGGACATGATAGAAGTTACTGGTCTCAAAATTGTAAAAAATTTCCAGGTTGTAGCAAGAAAGACCATTGATGTAAAAGATTAATTATCTAATGCACGTAATGTTAAGAGAGAATAATCAGGATGTCCTGATCTTAAGAAAAAGTTCAGGTGCATGAAATAGAGATAGAGTTGCTAATGAACCAAGACTGGGCCTAGTTTATCTGAAATCTTCAATAGGCCTGACCTAGAATCCATCTTATGTTGAAATAAAATGAGGGGCTTATTGGCAGGCCTAGATAGAATGAACTGATTAATTTTGTGAACTATGAAGCTCCAATATTTCTTAAAGGGAGCCATAGGATGGTTTGACCTACTGGTATATGACTCTACAATTGTTGCCTTGATTTAGTCTAATATTTGCTGTATTTTCAGGCTAGGCACTAAATAAATGACTTGAGACTCTTGTGGTCTATTTGTAGTAAAAGCATACGTTAAGATAGGCAAGTCAGACTAGGTCCTTAAGTCTTTCTTGGAGGCAAAACTCTCAAGTTACCATGTTCAAATGCTTCAAGACTCACACAACAAGATAACGACCCAAAGAAGACAAGCTGATACAAGTGTAGCCCATTCATAAGTTTATTGTTTTATTTTCAACAGGATTAAGTACCATTCCAAGCTCCAAAGGTAGCCTGGAGTCTTAACTAGAAGAGATCACATATTTCAAAGGAAAGATTGTGACCCCTTTCTTTTGAAACACTTGGCGCATTAGAAGTCATTCAAATGTTCCCACATCATGTTAATAGACAAAAGCTGTGATTATGGGCCTCCCTGAATTGTTGCATAACCTAATAAGCCCATCTGAGAGCCAGCATTAAAAAATAGAAAAGGTAAAATAAGTCAACAAGGCATCTCTTCTAAATCTGTAAATCATGCTACTAATCACCGCTTGCTTCATTATTATGTTTCTTGCACTCCTCTATCTAAATCATCTATCTTTGTTGATATGGTGAATCTTGCCAAAGATAATTCATAGCAAAATATTTATTATCTTTGTTGATATGTAATGGATGGGACTTGACATGAAGTAAAGCTAAAGACTTTTTTATCTCTTCTTGAACAATGATAAAAAGAGAGAGAGAATATCATTCTTATGGCACTTTTTTGCATCCTGTCTTATATTATAAGCCCTTCCTCTTTTGTTAATAACAATGTGCTCCCTTTGTGGAAAACAGAAGCAAACTATTTGATGAATGTACCCTTCGTTGCTGTTTTCATGTTTTGTCTTTAATCTGATTCATGTTGTTTGCTCATATATTTACATTGTAGAGAATGGATTATTCAGTTAATGACATCTTAATGTGGGAAACTGTCTTCTGATTTCTGAGTTCATAATAACTTGGCAAAATTCTTGCGATTTTACAGAGGTTTATGTCATCCATCACAGACACAGCGATACTTGACAGTAGCTAGAATTTGACCTATTTATTGTTAGATTACACTAGATCCTTGCAAGATTCTCAACTAGCACATCTGAGCTTTAAAAGTTCAATACCTTTTTACATAAGCATCTCTCTAATGTTTTGCTATTAGCCAATGCCAGTGGTCTTCCACTTTGCCAAATGCAAATTATTTCACATTCCTGGTAGCAGATTTCTTCACCTGGAAGCCACCTGAGTTGTTTGATCTTATTTTTTGATTACACGTAAGCTATTATCTTTGCATTCATTAACCATTTCTTGCATTTCTTTCTTATAAGAAGCTCAATACGCAATTTACTGCAGATTCTTTTGTGCAATTGATCCATGCATGAGGGCAGCTTGGGCAGAAAAAATTAGAGATCTTTTAAAACCAGATGGAGAGCTTATTACACTAATATTTGGTGAGAACCCTTTTAATGTAGAAGTTTCTATCATTATTTGTCATTGACTTTTGCTGTCATCATCCACAACTCTTTCTGTCTTCATTGCTTTCTGTGTGAGCCATCACAATTCTATGCTGAAAAGGCTCATAAATGGGCCAAGCAGATTCTTGCACTTTCTTGTCAACCTGATATCAACCTTCTAATGACTGGTGTTGAAATGTTTTATTTTTATGCCAGATTAGTGATCAAGATAGAGGACCACCATACAATGTGACTGTAGCTGAGTGCGTATCTTCAGCTCATGGATTATATGTTTACACTGACTTTAAGTTTTATTATTGGTGTATCTCATATCCAGTTACAGTAATATAAAAATAGTAACATTTTTGTTGAAGTAATGTTACAGCTACTAATATTCTACTTGCTTTCAGCTATGAGAAGGTATTGAATCCTGTGGGTTTCCAGGTTCTTTCCATGGTAGATAATGAGCTGGCAGTTAAGCCACGCAAGGTATGCTATGTGCACTCTGTTAACTTAATTATGGTTTTCAGGAAAAATTCATGCATGTCAAGTTGAAGATGTTGTCCAGTACTACAGTTTGTTTTGCTTTATTGCTTTTGCTTTTCTTAGTGATTGCAGTGGAAACACAAACTGTTGGAGACATTGGGGGAAATGACAAGATTGTACTGTCAAATGACACAATAGTGAAAACAATTAAAGCTAACCACCCCACCCAAATTGAGATTTGACATTCAAACAACACATTAATTAAGCATGGACTGCCTGTCTACCATTCTCTAGCTAATAGCTACTTCAGAATCCAGGGTCCACTTGTTAATCACTGGCACTGATCAGCATTAGATGGAACAATGCCATATAAAATAATTATAGAATTATTATTGAAGGCAAAAATTCCATGTTAACAATATGAACTCATATCCAGTAGCCAGATGCCATTATCTAAGTTGCAGTTCTGGTCCTTCCACCTGCGCTGCTTGCAGGGCAAGAGAGATGGACGTTCCATTGAATGGGTGCCAGCCAAAAGGTTACTCCATTTTGGTCATTAACTATTGTTTATTTCTTAGATTTCATAAATGGAACAGAATTTTGAAATTGTATGTGATTTTTTGAGTGCCCATAAAAGTTGCGGCACTGCAGTTAACATTGACAGCTTTGGTGGTGGCAGTAGCTTGATGGTTCGGATCCTAGAACCAGAGCCATTCTGTGCTGGATGTTCATATGTACTAGTATTAGGTGTACGCAGACACACGTTGTTATATGAACCCTGTGGAATTTTCTCTCATATGGTGATAGGGTTTAGGGTGTACAGTACCCCCCCCCCCCCCCCCTTTCCATGTCACTTTATCCAGACAAATAAATTGCATATCATAAATAAAGAACAAATCCATAAGATCTACCTTTAAGCAGCAGTGATGGTTGCCCGGTAAAGCCAGGTACTCTGCATTATGATCATAGATATTTGGTTCAGTGTGCTTTTCTACTCTCTCTTGTTGTGTAAACTGCATTGGCACATATGTGTGTAAACTGCTTTGGCGCGCGCACGGGCACACGTGTGTGTGTGTGAGAGAGAGAGAGAGGGAGAGAGAGAGAGAGAGAGAAAAGTATACCTTCGGTTATAATAACTGTGTTCCAAGTAATTGTTTTAGGCTTATTTTCTTAAGCCTATAAGTTTGTGGAAGTTTTTTTGTAGTTTCTGCAACTCTAATGCAATAATTTTCCAGGGAAGGGAGAAGCTTGGAAGGTGGAAAAGGTGCATAAACCATTCATGCCTGTGAATGAAGAAATAATCGGAGATCTCATCTCTTGATAGTTATTTTTTAAATTTTAAGGAGCTACTTGTTTACTCCAGAAATTGATTGTCTGAATATAATCCCTGATGTGTAGGGAAATTCCTTGATTGGCAATAATCTGAAATCTTCAATTCCAGTGTTAACAGAAACATCAATACACTCCTATGTCTTGCAACGCAAGTTGGATGACAATTTGAAATACAAGACAATGATTCTCATGTCAATTCTTCATGATCATTGATTATTTTCGTTGGCATTCTTTCAATTTGTGATTACAGTGAGGTCATCATTCCTTGTGAATTAACCTTTGCTTTGAAGGTATTGCGTGCAAGCTATCACATATTTACTTGCTGCACTGTTTTTGGAAGGCAAAGAGATGATTAAACCAAACTGTCTGACCGAGGTGAGAAAGTTGATCGGCCACCTTATTTCCTTGGTACCTTTGTATCCAAGGCTATAAATTAGGGATCCCTGAGCTATAGGTTAAATATCTAGCTAGGATGGGTGATAAGAAATATTCATCTTGTCGTAGCTAATAATCCAAGAAATTACCACTGATTGATGGCTTCAATTTGAAAGCCACTGAGACAATCCAAATGAAAGACAATCCCCAAGTCTCAGCAATCAGGACTGTACACTTGAACAAGGAGATATCATAATAAGAAGGGCCCTTAATAATCCCTTGTAACAAAGCTAGCGCTAGCATTTTCTGCCTGCACTCCTTATCAAAGTATCTTCTTGACACTGCCTGCGCTATGTTTATTATAATATTAAGAATAATTTTATTATAATGTATAATTATAATTATTATGATATATATAATATTATTATAGCATCAAATAAATTAAAATAATATTATATTAATATTAAAATATAATACTTATCAACATATAATAACATCATATTGTAATAAATTTATAAACTATAATGATTTAAATATTTAGAGTAATTCATAGTAATATTATACTATTATGATGATGATGATATATATTATTAAAATATTTATAATAGTTTCATAATTCAAGAAATTCTTGTATTAATATTAAAATATAATACTTATCAACATTATAATAACATCATATTGTAATAAATTTATAAACTATAATGATTTAAATATTTAGAGTAATTCATAGTAATTACACTATTATGATGATGATATATTATTATTAAAATAATTATAATAATAGTTTCAATAATTCAAGAAATTCTTGTAAATAGGGTCTTACCGTTGCAATCTTGCAAAACTTATTACTTAGATTACCATACAGTTTAGTTACATAAAATTTAGTATTTTTACTTATACAATTCCAAATAACATCCATGCGAAAGTTACTTACTAATTAGTACATATAAAAATTAATTAATTATTTATAAAAGTTAAGCTGATAAATAATTATAATTTACAGATGTAATATTTTTATACTTTAACTTACTTCAATTTCAATCAAGCTCTTCACCATCGAGCACGATTTACACATAGAGTAGTTTGCACATGACCAATATGTACGTATAAAAAATTTTTATGCGAATGTTCCGTAAGCTTCCTTCTTGAGTGGAGATTGGTCGAGATTCCAGATATCGATGGCAAGCCTCGCGTTCTGTATCGCCACGTCCGCATCCTCTCTCTCTTTGTCTCTCCTCATGATTCCTCTCCAAGACCACCGTTTGATCCCCAAGCCCTCTACTTTTCTCCAAATCTCGTCTTCGCATCCTCCAAATCCACGCCAAAAATGTTTCCCAGCCTCAAGGATCCACTTTCGTCAAATTTCCCGACTTCGACTTCCCAAATTCTCGAACCATCCAAGTTTCAGCCCGAAAGACTGAACCTTTCTCGAGAATTTTAGCTTCTCGTCTCCAAATTCCCCTTCAGGACTCAGTGTTCATAAACAATCGTTTGAAAGCTCACCACTTTTGTTTTCATGGCTGCCATTTCTATCCCTCTTCCCTCCGCTGCTGCTGAAACAGAGCTTCCCGCTTCAGATAAGATCAATGTCGAAGCAATTCTCATCGCGATCGATGATTTCTTCAATCGAAATCCATTCTTTGTCGCTGGAGTCACGTTCATTTGGCTCGTCG
>UESW01001425.1:0-15721 GCA_900491605.1 Calamus simplicifolius | reverse complement strand
TTCTCCAGATGGAATAGACTGGAGGTTGGGGATCTGGTTAGGCAAGTGGAGAAGGCTGAAACTATTATTTGTGCCATTCAGTCGAAGGAGGACCTCGACGGTTTTTTTATTGGACTCTGATCTCTCCTTGTTGCATGAGAATCTTGCTCGTCATCACTCCCTTCTTCGACAGCAAGAGTTATATTGGAGGCAGCGATCCAGGGTTTAGTGGATCCGTGAAGGGGATCGTAATACCAGATTCTTCCATCAGGCTACACTGAAGCGGTGGGCAGCCAACAGAATCCGGCGGTTAGTGGATGCTGAGGGGAAAATCAGGAGGATATTCACCATATTCGTTCTCAGCTTCTTCATTTCTTCCAATCCAGATGGTCTGAAGCTTTGGGCGATGGGGTTCCGGTTACTCAGGTTTCTGATACCCGGAAGGTATCCTTTTTGGATAATGCCTTGCTTGTCAGGCTATTTGTGCGAAGGAGGTTCGTCAGGCTCTTTGGGAGCTTGGTCCGGATAAGGCTCCTGGGCCGGATGGGTTCCCGCCCTTCTTTTTCCATCATTATTGGGATATTGTTGGGCAGGAAACGATTCAGGCTATCCAAAATGTTTTCCAATCTAAGCATATTCCTGAGGATTGGAACCGTACTCTTATTACCTTTGTGCCTAAACGCCAGATGCTTCTCTACCACAGCACTTTAGACCGATTAGTCTATGTACTACTATGTACAAGGTTTGTGCCCGTCTCCTAGCTTCTCGCCTCCGTGCTGTGATCCCCGTATTATTTCTGAGGAACAAGGGGCGTTTATCAGAGGATGGTCTATCTCGGATAATGTTCTTATCACTCAAGAGTTTATGCACGATCTTCATAGAGCCCCTGCGAGACGGTGTCTTATGGCCATTAAGCTTGATATGGAGAGGGCTTATGATAGACTGAGCTGGAACTTCTTGTATCGTTCTCTTCAGGAGTTTGGTTTTGATGAGAGATTTACTGAATGGGTTATGGCTTGCATCAAGAGGCCTTCCTTTTCCTTGATCATCAATGGGAGCCCAACTGAGTTTTTGCATTCTTTGGTTGGATTACGTCAGGGATGCCCTTTATCTTCCCTTCTGTTCATCTTGGCAGCGGATGATCTCTCTCGAGCTCTCTATCAGGCTCATACAATCAGAGGATTGTCCCTTTTAGCGTGGGGGATGCGGGTCTTTCCATCTCTCATCTTTTGTTTGCTGATGATTGTATCCTTCTGGGCCAGGCCTTCTAAAAATGCAGCTTCCTTTGATTCCATTATTCAGTGCTATTGTCAGGCTTCGGGCCAAAAGGTCAATCTTCAGAAGTCTTCTATCTGCTTTAGCCCAAAGACTCCCAGACCCACCAGTGAAGCTATCATTAATCGGTTGGGTATCACTACTCAGACTGATCGATTTATGTACCTGGGGATCCCCATGACTGGCAGACGTCCTCGCTGCTCCAATTTTGTGGACCTAGAGAGGCGGGTCTGTCAGCGTATCGAGGGTTGGCATGTCACTGATCTATCTTTGATGGCTCGGATCACCATTATTCGGTCGGTTCTTTCTTCCCTTCCGCTCTATATGTTGTCGAATACGGCCATCCCAACTACTTGCTTGAGGAGGATTGAGAGATGGTTTAGAGATTTTTTATGGGCTTCTATGCAAGACCGACAGGGTATTCATCTTCTATCTTGGGACAAGATCTGTATGCCTATTCATGAAGGTGGTCTCAGGATCCAATCCTTGTTGGTTAGGCGTCAAGCTCTATTGGCCAGACATGCTTCTCGCTTCCTTCTGGAGCCGCACTGTCTCTGGAGCTCGGTCATGCGTGCAAGATACGGTGATTGAAAGCCAGAAGAGTTCATTTCACCGCCCAGGGGAAGTTTCTCCTTTTGGAAGGAGGTGTGCCAGATTGGCGACTCTATTCGGAAGAATATCTCTTGGATGGTTGGTGATGATCACTCTATAGATGCCATTCAGGATTCGTGGATTTCTGAGCTTCCTCTGTCTCGGTGGCCCTCATTTTTTAGCACTGATATTCCCACTGATACGAGGGTTAAGGATTTGATCTCATCAGTCCCCCCCTCCTGGAATTCCCCCATGGTGACTAGTCTATTTGGTGAGGATCTATCTCAGAGGATTCTATCGATTCCTCTTATCCCTTGTCCCTCCGCTGATGTGAGGCTATGGCAGAGATCCTCCCTCTCCAGGGCCCCTCTCAGGATCTTGTCAAGATATTTAGGCCTCAGGCTCAAGAAACGAAGGATGCTGCGTGGATATGGATGCTTCCCACTCTTCCTAGGGTTCAGCTTTTTATCTGGAAGCTTCTTTGGGACTACCTTCCGACGAGTGCTCTTCTCTCCTGTAGGGGCCTGTCTATCCAGCCGACCTGTCCCTTGTGTGGTATGGAGGATGAGACTACAGTCATGCTATATTCAAGTGCCCTAGAGCTAGATGGATTTGGCATTCGATGGGCTATGAGTATAGAGTGGATGTCTACGGTTCTCCTCGTCCTATCTTTCTCCAGGATCTCCGGATGGCTCCTCAGCACATACGTGGTCTTTGGGCGATCACGGCATACCAGATTTGGCTATCGAGGAATCAGATTATTTTCTCGGAGGATTGTATTTCTTCACATCAGCTTATGAGGAAAATTAGATCATTGTCCGCGGATTGTGCCCGTGCTCTTTATTCTGTTGGTTTTGATACCTCTGGCCTCTGGGGTTCCCCTGCTGCTTCGGCAGCGAACCATCGTACAGTATTCATTTCCTGGGAGCCCCTCCTCCAGGGTTTGTCAAAATCAACTTTGATGGGAGTATTCGCGGCAGACTAGCTGGTTCGGCCTTCATCATACGCGGTCCACAGGGTAATATGATTGCGGCTGGAGGATTTGGTTCTCTGGACTTCTCTATCCCCATGTCCGAGCTTTACGCTGCATGGGCTGGTATTTCTTATGCTTTTCAGACTCTTCGAGCTCAGAGGCTTGTAATTGAGGGAGACTCTATGATTGTCATACAGTGGATGCGGAAAGAGAGTGCTTCTGATGTATCCACCAATCCGATCTTGAGAGATATTTGGACCATGCTTCAGGAGGTGGAAACTGCCCAGATTCATCATGTATTCTGTGAAGCCAACACGGCAGCTGACTGGGCAGCGACGACTGTGGCTCAGCATGTAGGATATAGGATATGGACGATGGGTGAACCATGTCCCCCTGTGTTGTCACAAATTTTGCAATCTGATGTATCTGGGCTGACCCATACTAGACTAGTGTGATCGCCCATCTTTATCAAAAAAAAAAAGAGGTTATAGCTTCGCTGGTAACACAAAATAAACTGTTTATGTCTACATAGCTTTGGAAAGCATCCAAGTATCAGAACATAGTTACAAGATTGGAAGCACTGGCTTCATGGATGGAGCTTGACAAAAATTAGTGACTGGCCACATAACAGTGGAGACTTTTCTATTTGACACTAGTTGAATACTGATGTGGCCAATAACAGGCCATGTAATACAAACAATAAGGCCCCATGGTCTCTTGGCCCCTAGGCAGCCCTATGGCCAGCCCTAGGCGGCCCCTTGTTCCCTGGGCCCCTAGGCAGCCCCACGGCTAATCCTAGGCGGCCCCGTGGTCACTTGGCCCCTAGGCAGCCCTATGGCCAGCACTAGGCGGCCCCTTGGTCCCTGGGCCCCTAGGCAGCCTCATGGTCAGTCCTAGGCGGCCCCGCAATCCCTGGGCTCCTAGGCGGCCCCATGGCCAGTCTTAGGCAGCCCCTTGGTCCCTTGGCCTCTAGGCGGCCCCATGGCCAGTCCTAGGCGGCCCCATGGTCCCTTAGGCCCTAGCGGCCCATGGTCCCTTGGCCCCTAGGCGGCCCCACGGCCAGTCCTAGGCGGCCCCTTGGTCCGGGGACCCTAGGCGATCCCACGGCCAGTCCTAGGCGGCCCTGTGTTCCCTGGGCTCCTAGGCGGCCCCACAGCCAGTCCTAGGCGGCCCCGCGGTCCCTAAGCTCCTAGGCGGCCCTATGGCCAATCCTAGGCGGCCCCGTGGTCCCTTGGCCCCTAAGCGGCCCTACGGCCAGTCCTGGGCGGCCCCTTAGTCCCTTGGCCTCTAGGCGGCCCTACGGTCAGTCCTAGGTGGCCATCAAATACCTATAAATATTAAAAATACAAAAGACATCATTTCGGGCATCCCGATTCAAAGAATCTCAGCCCAGACAGACAGTGATGGATCCTTTTCAGAGGATCTCAGCCCAAAAAGAAAAAGCCATCAGCAACATTTAATGGCTCTGGCAAAATAAGCATCAAAAGGCGATTACCTGCCAAAATATGCCAATCACTTCAAGTCAGACAAGCCGTTAAGACCCGAAAAGTCATTAGCAGTATTTAATGGCTCTGGCAAAATAAGCATCAAAAAGCGATTACCTATCATTAAGTACCAATCACTTCGAGTCAGAAAAGCCACTAAAGCCCAAAAAGTCATTAGCAGACTTTAATGACCCTGGATAAGTGAGTACTAAAAGCCGATCATCTCTGAATAAAACAATGATGACATTGGAACAATGGATACGGACCTAATTCGACTAGTCCTGACATTCTATCCATGAGAATGCTGACACATCACGACATTCAGACAAAAAATAAAAGGATATGCCAATAAAAGGAAGGTAAGAACAAACGTAGGGGGGGCTTCTATTAAGCGAAGAAGGCCTCATTTCTTCTGGGGATTTTTCTTCTTCTTCTATAACAAAATTATTGTTGTGTTCCTGGTTACTAACTTGAGCGTCGGAGGGTCCCCCAACTGGAATCCCCAGTTACAGAACTTCTTGCAGGATCCTGGAGGTGAAGCGTCACAGTAACTGTCACCCAAGGCTCTCGTCCCAAAGTGACCAGGCATCAACAGATTGGCGCACCAGGTAGGGGGCAGCGCGGTTGCAGAATTAAGGAAGCTTACCTCCCTCTTAACTCTGCTCGGAAAGATCTTCCCCAAAAGACTCAATGGAGCCAACATATATTCAGGAGGCCTCATCTGATTCCCCAGAGGGGGATCCCTCTCGGGCTAATTCGTCGGGAACCAGCTCTCCTATTTCTTCTTCACCGATGACATCGGCCTCTCCTCATGAGCAGCTGGCTCGCCTTACTCAGCAGGTGCAAGCCCTCATTGGAGTGGTTCGCGAGTTGCGAGAGCAGCAGCCTGCAGCTGCTCATCGGCAGGCTAGATTTCCTGCACCGCCACAAATTACTGCCCCAGTCAGCCAGCAGTCTGCACATAGAAAGTCCTCTCAAAAGGAGTCTTCTCATCACCAAGTTCCATCTGAGCGTTCTCACCGAGAGAGCCTCAAGAGGTCGAGATCTTCTACTCTTCGCTCTGGTGGTTATGATCGCTGAAGAGGAAAAGAACCTATAAGTTCACATCGTCGTCAACCTCAATATCCTACTTCTTCATCGGAATCTACCGATGAAGATATCAATGATCGAATGGAAAGGTGCTTGGAAGAGCAAAATCGGCGCCTGGAGGAGCTTAGTCAAAAGCTCCATGATCATTCAAGAATGGAGTATGATTCTCGTCCCCCTCTGTCTTGCCGGATCACGAAAGAATGCATACCCCGCCGGTTTTGTCTTCCTCAATTAGACCCATATGATGGCACTACTGACATTGGATCATTTAGAGAGTTATAAGTCTCTCATGTAGGTCCAAGGGGCCACGGATGCTTTATTATGTATCGCTTTCTCCGCCACTCTTCGGAAGGCTGCCCGTGCTTGGTATTCTAGACTGCTGTCGCGCAGCATCGACTCTTTTCAGCAACTGAAAAAGGCCTTTTTGGCATAATTCGATGCCTGTCGCAAAATCCCTCGGGTGGCGGAACCTCTTCTCCGTCCAGCAAAGAAAGGCAAACTCTTGAAGGATTTCATAGCTCGGTTCAAAGCTGCAGCGCTGGAGGTCTACCATCTAGATGATGCCATGGCTACCCTAGCCTTGAAGCGAGGACTTCGTCCCTCTTGCTTCACATATTCCTTGGACAAGAGGCCACCTAGCTTCTATGCTGAGCTCCTGGAGCGGGCACATAAATACATCCGTTCCGATGAGGCTGATCACACCAGAAGGGATGTTGATCGATCGGCTGGCAAGAAGCCACTTCGGGAGGCGCCGAGCGGACTCCCCCCTAAGAAACCTGAACCCTCGTGTCATCCAGATAATCGGCGCGAGAACCCACATGATGAAGAAGGGAGTTATACTCCTCTCCTCGCCCCAAGATCCCATATCCTCATGCAGATATAAGGTGAGCCTTATCTTAAGCATCCCCTCCTCTGAGAGCTGGTGCTGCCCGCGACCGAAGTCGCTACTGTCGTTTCCACAGGGACTAGGGCCATGATACTGATGAATGTCGCAACTTGAAGCGCGCCATTGAGGAACTTATTCAACAAGGCCACCTTGGGAGCTTCATCAAGAAAGGAACTCCAACTATCCCACCGATGATGGGGCCCCCACCCGCTCAAGCTGGCATCGACAACACTCCGACAGAGCGTATGGTGGGTATGCTCTCCTGGGAGGCAGCTTCATCAGCCAAAAGAGCTAGGGGGATGAGAGAGTAGAAGATGTAAATCCCTTTTGAAAGGGAGTTAGGAGGAGGGGACCGTTTGAGCGATGATAGTGTAGTCATCTCTATGACGATTGCTAAACATCCTGTAAAAAGAATACTTGTTGATAGTAGAAGTTCAGCAGATATACTTACTTACGACGCTTTTGTTCGGATGGGCCTGTCCCCTAACTTGTTATCACTTGTGGCGACTCCCTCGTCGGTTTCACTGGAGATACTGTTAAGGTGGAGGGCGAGATTACCTTGCCGGTCACGGCGGGATCACCCCCCGTCAAAGCACGGTCCTGATGAGGTTCCTGGTGGCAGGGTACCACTAGCCTACAATGCTATTCTCGGTCGTCCTGGTTTTAACCTCTTGGACACAATCATATCCACCAAGCGCCGGCTGGTGAGGTTTCCAACCAATCGAGGAGTAGAGAGATGCTTAGGGAATAGAACCCCACACAATTATATTATCATATGGCTCCTAGCCCTCAGGAGATGCTGGCTTCCCCTACCCCGGTGCTGTTCGACCCCAGGAAATCCGAGAGGAGGGGAGAATCAGCAGAGTGATTGCTATCTTACCCTTTGGGGGATGATCCCACCCAGACTGTGCAAATAGGTGAGCTTCTCCCTTTGGAAGTAAAAAATGAACTTCTCACCTTCTTACGGGCTAATTCAGATATTTTTGCATGGTCTGCCTTGGACATGCCCAGTATTCCTCCGGAGGTGATAACTCACAAGCTCAACATCGATGCCCAGTATCGACCCGTTCAACAAAAGAAAAGAAGCTTCGCCCCCGAGAGGCAAAGGGCTATAGACGAGGAGGTCAACAAACTCCTGGTCGCCGGCCATGTTTGGGAAGCTCAATACCCAAGCTGGTTGGCGAACGTGGTTATGGTCCGAAGGCCAATGGAAGTTGGCGAATCTGCATCGACTTTACCGATCTTAATAAAGCATGTCCTAAGGACAGCTTTCCTCTGTCGTGGATTAACCAACTGGTGGACTCCACCTTCGGACATGAACTCCTGAGTTTTATGGACGCCTTCTTCGGCTACAACCAGATAAAGATGGATCCGGCGAATGAGGAGAATACTTCTTTCATTACTGAGAAGGGCATTTATTGCTACAAAGTGATGCCTTCGGACTAAAGAACGTCGGGGCCACCTATCAAAGATTGATGAATAAAGTCTTCAAAGACCAGATTGGGCGTAATATGGAGGTATATCGATGACATGCTGACTAAGAGCATCCGTATCGTCAGCCACATCACCGACTTAGAGGAAACCTTCAGCAATCTCAGAAGACATCAAATTAAGCTTAATCCCTGTAAATGCACTTTTGGCGTTACTGCGGGAAATTTCTGGGCTTCTTAGTCACTCAGCAAGGAATCGAAGTGAATCCAGAGAAGATTCAAGCTATTCTCGATATGCGGCAGCCGATCAACAAGAAGGAGGTCCAACGACTTACTGGAAGAATAGCCGCTCTGGGCCGGTTCTTATCCAGATCGGCGGAGAGGTGTTTACCTTTCTTTAAAGCCTTACAAAAAGTCAACGGCTTCGAGTGGATAGATAGCTGTCAAAGGGCCTTCGAGGAGTTAAAGGAATTTCTGTCTACTCCACCATTACTATCGAAGCTTGAAGAAGGAGAGCAACTTTTCGTCTATCTAGCTGCTACCCCAAAAGCGGTCAGCTCTGTTCTGGTCCGGCTCGATCAGGATGGGACGTAGAAGCCCATCTACTATACCAACAAGGTACTTCATCATGCGAGATCCAGTATTCTCAGGTAGAAAAGATCATCTTCGCCTTGGTCGTCTCTGCCCAGCGCCTCCGACCATACTTTCAGGCGCACCCGATAGCGGTGCTTACGATCAGCCTCTTAGATCTATATTGGCGTGACCTGACACTTAGGTCGTCTGGCAAAATGGGCCGTCAAACTGGGAGAATTCGATTTGTCATTCCGAGCCCGCCCTGCTCTTAAGTCCCAAGTGTTGGCTGATTTTTTGGTGGAGTGCACTTGGACCGACGAGCAGGACAGTGACACCCCTGAGGAACGTCCTGTGACCCAAGAAGATTTGGCGAGACCTGGATCCTTCATGTGGATGGTGCCTCCAATTCTCAGGGAAGCGGGGCAGGTCTTATTTTGGCAAGTCCGGAGGGGATGACCTTTGGGTATGCCCTTCGCTTCCTTTTCAGGGCTACCAACAATCAAGCTGAATATGAAGCCCTATTGGCTAGGATCAAACTTGCTCATGAACTGGGAGTGAAGCATCTTCGAGCCTTTACTGACTCCCAACTCATCTCCGGACACATCACTGGAGAGTTCGAGGCTCGTGACCCTACCATGTTACGATATCTGGACAAAGTCAGGGCGTTGACTTCTTCATTGGCTTATTTCACCATCAGCTACATTCCCAAGGGAGAGAATGCAAGAGCTGACGCATTGTCAAAGTTGGCCACTTCGGCAGACGAAAGCCTAGAAAGAGAGTACGTTGAGCATTTGGAGAATCCAAGTATTGATTCTGTAGAGGAAGTTATGCCAATTGAGTAGGAGCCACTTGGATGGATGCTTACGTCCGTTACCTCACTAGTGGCTCTCTTCCCGCCGATCCAACGGAAGCTAAGCTGCTAAAGAAGAGGGCGACCAAGTTTGTATTGTTAGAGGGCCGCTTATACATGAAGTCTTTCTCTCACCCTCTCCTAAAGTGTGTAGGCCCGGCAGACGCTGATTATATTCTCAGAGAAGTCCATGAAGGAATATGCGAGAGTCACATAGGAGGCAGGTCTCTAGCATACAAGGCTCTTCGACAAGGATATTACTGGCTTACCATGCGACATGATGCTGCGAGCTGATTCGAAGGTGCGATAGCTGCCAACGACACTCCAATATCCAGCGACAGCCGGCTTCACTTTTAAGTCCCTTGACTGCTCCCTGGCCTTTTGCTAAGTGGGGGATGGATATACTTGGGCCTTTTCCCCCAGCTGCAGGGCAGTGGAGGTTTCTATTGGTAACCATCGATTATTTCACTAAATGGTCAAAGTCGAGGCATTGGCTAAAATCACTGAAGCCAAGACGAGGGCATTCTTTTGGAAGTCTATCATTTGACGCTTCGGCTTACCCCATACCCTGATTACCGATAATGACCGATAGTTTGACAACTCAATGTTCAAGGCCTTCTGCAATGAGCTTGGCATTTGTCACCGATTTACTTCTGTCGGGCACCCCCAATCTAATGGAGAGGTGGAGGTTATGAATCGCATCATACTTCGGGGGCTCCACACCCGGTTGGATGAATCCAAGGGTAGATGGGTGAAGGAGCTTCCGAGTGTATTATGGGCATACCACACTACTCCCAGGGCCCCCACAGAAGAAACTCCTTTCATCCTCATTTTCGGGTCTGAGGCGGTCATTCTAATGGAAATCGGTCTTCCCAGCTCCCGAGTAGAAGCATATGAGGAAGACAAAAATTCTGATCAGTTGAGAGCTAATTTAGACTTCATCAACGAAACCCGAGACCTGCTCGGTTAAGGATGGCCACTTTCCGCCAGCGAGCCAAAAGTATTATAATGCTTGGGTTCGTCCCAAGACATTTCGCTCTGGAGATCTGGTTCTTAGAAAAGTTGAGGTGTCCAAACCAACTGAAGGAGGCAAGCTATCGCCAAACTGGGAAGGGCCATACCGAGTCACCAAAGCACTTTCACAGGAGCCTACAACTTGGAAGGGATGGATGGGGCGGCCGATTCCACGCAATTGGAACGCCGATAACCTCCGCCAATACTATCAGTAATAAATGTATTCCCTATGGATGTAAATGTACCAGACAAATGATTATAAAAGTAGTTCTAAACTCTAAATGGCTCAAGCTCAATATCGCAGGCTCAGCGGTTAAGAGGACCAGACACCCCGGACCGATGCACAAAACCTCCAGTGGTTCAAGTCTATATTCCTTGACGGCCCTGAGTCATACCCACGGGCTGGCGCGAGAAACCCCGTGGAGAACTACAAGCGAGGCTCAGTGGTCTAAGAGGACCAGACACCTCGGATCGGCACGAGAAACCTCGGCAGTTCAAGTCTGTATTCCATGACGGCCCTGAGTCATACCCACGGGCCGGCAGAAACCCATGGAACTACAAGCGAGGCTCAGCGTTCTAAAAGGACCAGACACCCCAGACCGGCGTACGAAACCTCGGCGGTTCAAGTCTGTATTCCTTGAGCCCTGAGTCATACCCACGGGCCGTGCGAGAAACCCCATGGAGAACTACAAGCGAGGCTCAACGGTCTAAGAGGACCAGACACCCCGGACCGGCGCAAGAAACCTCGGCGGTTCAAGTCTGTATTCCTTGATGGCCCGGAGTCATACCCACGGGCCGGCGCAAGAAACCTCCGTAGAACTACAAGCGAGGCTCAGTGGTCTAAGAGGACCAGAAACCCGGACCGGCGTGAGAAACCTCCAACGGTTCAAGTCTGTATTCCATGACGGCCCTGAGTCATACCCACGGGCGGCGCGAGAAACCCCCATGGAGAACTACAAGCGAGGCTCAGCGGTCTAAGAGGACCAAACACCCCGGACCGGCACATAAAACCTGGCGGTTCAAGTCTGATTCCATGACGGCCCTGAGTCATACCCACGAGCCAGCGCGAGAAACCCTCATGAGAACTACAAGCGAGGCTCAGCGGTCTAAGAGGACCAGACACCCTGGACCGGTGCGAAACCTCGGCGGTTCAAGTCTGTATTCCTTGACGGCCCTGAGTCATACCCACGGGGCGTGAGAAACCCCGTGGAGAACTACAAGCGAGGCTCAGCGGTCTAAGAGGACCAGACACCCGGACCAGCGCGAGAAACCTCCGGCGTTCAAGTTTGTATTCCTTGATGGCCCTGAGTCATACCCACGGGCCGGCGCAAGAAACCCCCATGGAGAACTACAAGCGAGGCTCAGCGGTCTAAGAGGACCAGACACCCCGGATCGGCGCAGAAACCTCCGGCGGTTCAAGTCTGTATTCCTTGATGGCCCTGAGTCATACCACGGGCCGCCGAGAAACCCCCATGGAGAACTACAAGCGAGGCTCAGTGGTCTAAGAGGACCAGACACCCGGACTGGTGAACGAAACCTCCGGTTCAAGTCTGTATTCCTTGACGGCCCTAAGTCATACCCACGGGCCGGCGCGAGAAACCCCCGTGGAGAACTACAAGCGAAGCTCAGCGGTCTAAAAGGACCAGACACCCCGGACCGGCGCACGAAACCTCCGGCGTTCAAGTCTGTATTCCTTGACGGCCCTGAGTCATACCCACGGGCCGGCGCGAGAAACCCCCATGGAGAACTACAAGCGAGGCTCAGCGGTCTAAGAGGACCAGACATCCCAGACGCGAGAAACCTCTGGCGGTTCAAGTCTGTATTCCTTGACGGCCCTGAGTCATACCCAGGGCCGGCGCGAGAAACCCCATGGAGAACTACAAGCGAGGCTCAGCGGTCTAAGAGGACCAGACACCCCGGACCGGCGCATGAAACCTTCGGCGGTTCAATTTCTTGACGGCCCTGAGTCATACACACGGGCCGCGCGAGAAACCCCAATGGAGAACTACAAGCGAGGCTCAGTGGTCTAAGAGTACCAGACACCCCAGACCGGTGCGAGAAACCTCGGCGGTTCAAGTCTGTATTCCTTGATGGCCCTGAGTCATACCCATGGGCCGGTGCGAAAACCTCCGTGGAGAACTATAAGCGAGGCTCAGCGGTCTAAGAGGACCAGACATTCCGGACCGGCGCACAAACCTCCGATGGTTCAAGTCTGTATTGCTTGACGGCCCTGAGTCATACCTACGGGCCAGCGCGAGAAACCCCCGTGGAGAACTACAAGTGAGGCTCAGCGGTCTAAGAGGACCAGACACCCCGGACCGGCGCACAAAACCTCGGCGGTTCAAGTCTGTATTCCTTGACGGCCCTGAGTCATACCCACGGGCCAGCGCGAGAAACCCCCGTGGAGAACTACAAGCGAGGCTCAGTCTAAGAGGACTACAAGGAAGACAGGGCTGGTCCTAGGCGACCATAGTCGTTTACGGCCCCTAGCCGGCCCTAGGGCTGGTCCTAGGCGACCATAGTCATTTACGGCCCCTAGCCGGCCCTCGGGCTGGTCCTAGGCGGCCATAGTCATTTACGGCCCCTAGCCGGCCCTCGGGCGATCCTAGGCGGCCATAGTCATTCAAGGCTCCTAGCTGGCCCTCGGGTTGGTCTAGGTGGCCATAGTCGTTCAAGGCCCCTAGCCGGCCCTCGGGCTGGTCCTAGGCGGCTATAATCATTTACGGCCCCTAGCCGGCCCTCGGCCGGTCCTAGGCGGCCATAGTCATTTACGGCCCCTAGCCGGCCCTCGGGTCGGTCCTAGGAGGCCATAGTCGTTCAAGGCTCCTAGCCGGCCCTCGAGCCGGTCCTAGATGGCCATAGTCGTTCAAGGCCCCTAGCCGGCCCTCGGGCTGGCCCTAGGCGGCCGTAGTCATTCAGGCCCCTAGCCGGCCCTCGGGCCAGTCCTAGGCGGCCATAGTCGTTCAAGGCTCCTAGCCGGCCCTCAGGCTGGTCCTAGGTGGCCATAGTCGTTCACGGCCCCTAGCCGGCCCTCGGGATGGTCCCAGGCGGCCATAGTCGTTCAAGGCTCCTAGCCGGCCCTCGGCTGGTCCTAGCGGCCATAGTCATTTACGGCCCATAGGTGGCCTTGCCGGCGCTTAACACCTAGTCGATCCTAGGCTAGCTGGGTGATTCTAAAGAAACTCTTTAAGACGATGCGACGGACCCCTTACATAATTTTAGAATGAATAACACTAGCAAAGCACTAAGCATAGACAAGAAGATAGGAATTATCGGACTCTGAAATGATTATAGGTTAATAAAACCAATCTAAACATAGAACCAACACATAAAATTACATGACAACAGAATTTCTTTACTAAAATATTGTCATACAAGAAGACAATCTTGGCTGAACCACAGAAACAGGAAAAAGAGGGGCTCAAAATCAAGACCCTGAGGACTCTGACTCATCCTCCGAATCATCACCCACGGGCTGAATGCTATCGAGGTCGCCCAGCTTGTAGACTTGTGAAATTTTTTTCTTGCACTTTTTGAAGCCCTTGGCGAAAGCATCCACGGCTGCCTCACTACATTCTGCCGCAAATTCGGCGGAATTCTTGTAGGACTCGACAGCCTGCCGGGCTCTCAGATCGGCGGCGCTAACTCGGAGAACAGCCTCAGCTTGGGCAGCCATTACTCTCTCTCTAGCTTGGACTTCAGAATAAATTAATTTGGATAAGGTTTCTCTCATCTCATCTTCAGCGGAAGCCAGCTTCCCTTCAACAGAAATCAGCCACTCCTCAGTGGTGGCTAGTCTCTCTTATGCAGCCCTAGTCTCTAATTCAAGCAACTCAGCTCTATCTTCTGCAGCCACAGCTCTCTCCTCAACTTGGGTCACCTTGAGAAGGGCGGTCCCCAACTTCTCCTCAGTCAGCCCTAACCTCAATACAGTCTCGGCTAATTTGGCCTCAACCTCTTCATCCGGGCTTTCAAGGCCTAATTTTCCCCCTCAGCAGTCTTCAGTGAGTCGGATGCTGCGAGCTCCCGAGCCTTGGCCTCGAAAACTCTTGAGTTAACCCACTCACTTGGGCCTTGAGGGCATCCAATCCAGGCAAACTCTGGTTCCGTTTTCCCTCGAGACAAGCATCTCGAAAGACAAGTGCACTATTGGATGCCTACAAAATAGGAAGTTAATTGAGAAAAGAAAGGAAAAGAGAAAAGAAGGGAGTAAAATAAAAAGCTGAAAGATCTCCCAGAATCACCTGGAGGATGGCAGTAAAGAAAGTATCAAAGGATTTCTCCAATGGTTGACGGCGAAGTTCGGCCTGGAGGTTGGGCAAGGTGGAACGACTAATTAGCCGTTCGGCCAGACATCCTCGGCGCATCGCATTGGTCCCAGGCCGCCGGCTGGGACCGTCCTCATGAGTAGGCGTCTCTGCCCCCTCCTGAGGCGAATGAACCTCCGAAAACTGATCGTCGTCGGCCTCTCATGCCAGAGGTGTCGTCGTCCTTTCATCTGGCTCAGCTTCACCTTCGACTTCAGGGGAGGGCGGGAGCTCTCCCTCGTTGGCTCCTCTCGAGCCTCAGATAGAGGACCCCTGTGGGTAACTCTTTCGGGGCCTCGGAACCTCTGTTACCACCCCCGGCACAAGGGTCCCCTCTCTTCAGGCCCCCCACTAATGTAACTTCAGGGGAGGAAGGCGGTGCCACTCCACCCGGCAGTGGATCATCCCCTGCTACCCGTCTGGACTTCTTGGGCCCTCTTTTCACTGGACCCTCATCCGCTTTCCTTTTCCTTAGAGCCTCTAACAGAGACTTGGTGGAGAACCGCATTTCTGCATCAAAGGAGCAAAAAGTCAAAAACAAAGGCAATAAAACAAACAAGAACAAGACAAAAAGTCATATGAAAAACCTATATACAAACACATGTGCAGTGAACAAAACAGGGAATGAAAAGGAAGAAAGGAAAGAATTGGTCGACAGTTGAAAACGGTAGTGCTCACCGGGGGTCGGTGAGGGCGCCACTGATGCTGCTAAGGCTTCACGAAGGTTGCCCTCCGACAGTAGCTTGTGCAAGGGGGAATGATAGAGGACAGGAGGGCCTGGAAAAGTTCTGGTCCCTTTCCTCAATACTGGAAGTTTTTTTGGGGCTGGTGTCGGACTATTCCAAGAGGTCTTTATCTTTTCACCATGGACATAGAAGAAACGCGACTTCCACCCTTTTATTTTAGAGGGCAAGTCTAATTTGAGGACCCTCTTTGGACGAGAAACAAAACTCCACCAGCCACTTCCGGAGACATTTCTAAGTTTATGCAAAGCTCGAAACAAGGAAACTCGAGCGGGAGCGCCATGGAAATAGCAGAGTACTAAGAATGCATATATAATACGAATGGAATTTGGAGTCAGCTGGGCGGGAATTAAGTTATACCTATTTAAAAGATTCAAAAAGAAAGGATGAAGAGGGGCGGAGTCCACCCTTGAGGAATTCTTCATATAGGGCTACTCCTCCCCGCCCACTAGTGACCTTGTCACCAAACCAAGGAGCGGACAGACAGACGCTGTCGGGAATTCCATATTGAACCCTAATTCTCTGAA
>UESW01001424.1:442009-468031 GCA_900491605.1 Calamus simplicifolius | reverse complement strand
CAGTACCTCTCGCTCTTGGAATACTATGCATATCTAATCCAAAGGTAGGTCAATCTTATAAATGTCAGCTTTTCAAATTTGTTACATTATTATTGCTATTGTAGTTTCACACTTGGATACAAAAAGGTAAAGGTGGGCACCCACATCCTGTTATGATTATTGGTTATTGATTTGATTTATATATGGTTGTTGGTTGAGCTAATGCAGCTGATTTTAGGCACTGCACGGTGGACTGAAAGCTGTTGTTTTTGTTAAAAAGTAAATGTATTTTTAGACACCTCATCTCTCTATATATGATGCTCTGCCACATAGTTTGGAATTGACGAGTAGAGTAAGAAAATCAATGAAGCGGGAGTCTGCTGCTGCTTCTCTGCTCCCCAATTTTTGCTTTAATGTATCAATGTAAGACTGATTCCCCCCCTTGGTACCCTGAGAATTCTTGACGTGTGCTATTTATTGACTCGTCAGGCCATGAAACTATCTTGAGGCCTTGTTGGAGATACCATAATGGCTGGGTGACCAAACTAGCTATAAATCAAAGATTAATATTCTGTCATGGTTTATTGTTTTATGGCTTATGAAGTTCTGTTTGATCAGGTCAATGTCATGGACACACTAAGCAGACTCATGACACAGATGGTGATGTGTCTATGGTTCGTTCCCTAGATGGTGATTCACTTCATCTTATTTTATCAAGCCATGACTTCCAAACTAACATTTGTTCTACAGGCAACAATCATCTCGTTGGGCTTGATCGGTGCAGGCACCAATAATGCTCGGATAGCTGGCATGCTTCGCAACCTTTCAAGTTATTACTACAAAGAAGCTGGGCCTGGGCATCTCTTCTGTGTAAGCAGAGGCATCCTTGTCCTTTGTATTTTAGCTACTCTTGTTATTTTCTAGTCACGCCATTTACCAAATATCTATATGCAGGTGAGAATTGCTCAAGGTCTTGTACACATGGGAAAGGGTTTGCTAACACTTTCGCCTTACCACTCTGACCGGTTTCTATTATCACAAACATGGTCTTTGCAGAATAGCTCTTGCTGGACTTGTTACCGTGTTGTATGCTTGTTTGGACATGAAGTCTATCATCCTTGGGAAGTATCATTACATGCTTTATGTCCTTGTCTTAGCCATGCAGGTACGGCTTGAAAAATCTGACCCATGCCTTTTTCTTTCTAACGCAACAAATGCTCAACGGAGCTGAAGCTTCCTCCTTTATTGCAGCCAAGAATGCTGATGACAGTGGATGAAAATTTGGACTGTTGATGTGGTTGGCCTGGCAGGACGACCGAAGACTATTATGGGATTCCAGACACATTCTACTCCTGTCTTACTAACAGCTGGCGAACGAGCTGAGTTGGCCACAGAAAAGTGCGATATAACACAATGAGCCCTGGATTGCATGTCTTTGTTTTCATTTTTGTTTAATGGTTATCTTTCTGCTTCTATGTGTTAAAACTTTGTTCATGTATGCAGATACATTCCACTCACACCAATATTGGAAGGATTTGTTATCTTGAGAGAGAATCCAGATTATTGTGACGATCATTGAAGGCCTGCTACCATACCTCCTGCCGGGTGAACAGGCGAAGTAGGTGTACACTCGTGTTGGGGCAATGCTTTTGTTTGAGAAACACAGGCTCTCGCAGCCATAAACACAGGCTTTTGTTGCAACTTCGTACCAAACATGAGAGATTCTCTAGAAGAGATTTTTTTTTTTAACTTATTTGCTTGCTGCATCCCTAACCTATTATTTTTCTATTTAAACATCAGTGTTGATCTTTGATTGGACTGAATTTTTTTTTTAATTCTGTATAAATATTATTAGAAATTTTGTAAAATATAGCTCATTATTTTAATATAAATCTGGTTATTCAGTTAAACCGATCGAATGCATCATCTTTCATCCTTCATCCTTCAATTCTTTCCACTATCATTTTTACCACCTCCATTGTCTTGCCACATGGGGCTGAAAACAGGTTGGGCAAGATTTGAGCTTAGTCAAGTCTAACCCAATCTGACTTTATGTTCAGAAAATCTAGATATAATATATTAGTTGATCAGTGCAGATGATTGGCTTTATAAAAAATATATCAGATTAGCAGCGTTGCTTGTTTAGTATGGTGGGGTTAAGTATGATCAGAGGTGGGGTTAAGTATGATAAGGAACAGGTCAAATTTGTGGTTTAGATCAATTGATTAGTTGTATTTAAGTGTTTAAAAATATGGTTAAGAAAAAAAAATAAAAGTATGAAATAAAATTTAAGTAGACCATCTGAACCTGAATTTTGAGTTAATTTTTTAATTTTATTCAATATACTTATCATTCTCAAATTGCTTATAAAATTATATATTGATATTTTAGGAAACATTATAAATGGGAATTTATTAAAAAAATAATAATGTTTCAAGATAATAAAGAGAAATAAAAGATGAGACGAGATGCGGCTGTCGAGATCAACCGTGGATGATTAGTTTGATTGAGATCTACATGAGTAGTTTAGTTTGATTAAGATTTAGTTGAAAGAATTGAGAAAATATTGAAGGCAAAGGAAAATAAGTTTTTATGTGATTTGAGTTGCTCGGCTATACAATAGTTAGCTAGGATTTTCTATAATAATTTTAGCTCAAACAAAGATCCTATACTTTTATAATAGCATATTTTGTGAAAGAACATTTTGCAAGCTTTCTTGTTGTTCTAAACAAATATAAGTTATTTTTATGAATACTACTAAGTTTCTTGATACATTATTATTTAATAAATTATTTTTTTTTAATCAACATAACCTAGGACTAAAAAATAAATATCTATAAAAATAAAAGATCAAAAAAAACTTTTGGTAAACAGAATTTTCATTACAATGCAATTAACATAGGGCCCTAATCCTTAGGTAGAATGCAATGCAGCATGACAGCATATATATATATATATATATATATATATATATATATATATATATATATATATAGTCCATGAAATAATAATTTCTATTCTTTTATCCCATTGCTACATTGCTTCCTAAGGTATAGGAATAAGTGGGTGATTTCCTACCAAATAATACAAGAAAATAAGTGGTTGTTTGGAGTGGGAAGAATCAAAATTTCATGATAATTCTTTATTGTTAAGAATCAAAGATTAACACCTCTTCACTTATTAATCTTATATTCCTTAAATTATATTTCAATGAAATTTTTAAAGTAATTGATTGTACTTCAAACATTGGAATTTCATATGGCAAATTTTTAAAAAATTTACATGAAAATGTTCACGCTAAATAACTCTTAGTAGTACCGTCCATCTCTCTCTCTCTCTCTCTCTCTCTCTCTCTCTCTCTTACATGCACTTTTGTTGCCTCTTAAAAAAAATGTCTCATTGCATTGAAAATTTTGATCTAATGTCCCTCGAGATCTAGCTTTAAACCTGAATTTGCAATTGAGCCTTCTCTATAATCAGACATGAATATGTGTACGAATGTAATTAGATCTAAAGTGAATCCGACCCATTGAGATCTAAACCTGCAAACTATATAGATGATTTTCATTCGTAATCTACCATAGTTCCATTCCATAAGTCATCGACTGATCAACTCTATTCATCGTTCTGTTGTTACTTTCTCCATATATATATATATATATATATATCTCTCTTTCAAGCCAAAAACTAGTCATAATCTCTCATCTCTTCTTTTAGTGTTCCTATTTGCCTATGGTTGGATTTATGTTTTTCTTCCATTTTTTGTCCCGATTTGTATTCTTGATCTTTTAGATCCAAGAGCAGCCCAAGCGGAGTTTAATTTATGGGTTTTATCTGGACAGGATATGGTACTAAGACTCTTCCATTAATCTTGCTGCTGTTCTTGAAATATTTTATATGTTGATACATTTTCATCCGGATGACTTGTATTAGGCCTAAACAACTTTGGTTGAAAAACCAAATTTGGGTTCCTGTAATAGATGAAGCCCAGATTTCCCAAGGCAACGTACCTATACCACCACATCGAGCCCAATGCTTTTCTTGCATAACCATGGGGCTAGATGCTTCTTCCAAGTACCCAAAAGGAATATCCAAAGTCCTCTACCATCCTTTTGAAATCAATTCAATGACTCTTGATCTATATGCACACTCTAGATCTTGCCAGAGTACAAGTTCTGGAATAAGTCTAATCACATGTGGAGCGTGTAGGGCTACCCTACTAGACTAGAATTGGGATTCCATTCAAAGTCTATATTATTCATTGTTTTTATGATCAACCCTCATGACTAGATGGTGATTCCCATGAAAGTACAAGCATGGTAGCATGGATGCTGGGAGCACCATATAAAGATATGCTTGGTTTCTCCCATGTTTGGTCTGCATTGCTTGATCTCTAGTGCTGATTGGCCTCTTAGAAGAAGGATCACAATTTGAATGGCTGTGTCACTTTCATTTACCACTCCCTTTAGGAGAGCTTGTAAATTTCGATAACAGTGCATTTTGCTCAAAAGTTGATGGGGGTTGAAGCAGAGTGGCTTCTGGTTATGGAGCAAATCTATGTTTCTATTTTCAAGTTGTAAAGTTACAAATCAATCAATTGACTACCTACTTGTTCCTAGAAAATTACCAGACCTCTGTCCAGGAGGTCAACAGTCAACTTAAAGGTTTTGATTCCATTTTTGCATAAAAAAGAGTGCTGAAGATAGAGACATTACAATTAATTTGTTCCAACTCTGAAGAGTCCTCAGAACTTAACTTACAGCTCTCTATGCCTTCTAACATGTTTCACTGATCATGGATTCCTTTGAAAGTCCAGTATATAGAAATTACATAGGGAACACTGATAGGAAAGTGAGAAATAAAGTTGATGCATGACAACATTCAGTAACAAGGTACCAGATGAGCTAAGAAGCACCTTTCATAGAAAATAAAATGTTGTGGAGAAAGACTCTACTCATCGTTTGAGCCATCACACTCAATTGTTTGAGCCATCAGACTCAAGGTTGGTTTGGTAGCTAAAAGGTACCTTGGTATAATGTAGATAATAATGTAGACTAGCTTCTCCAGTGATGGTGAAAGCTTTGGCACTGACTCGAGAGAACTGTTGGATGATGGGCCAGTCTGGGCGTCTCCTGAGGCACCTCGCGAGCATGCGGATATTGCAATTCAGGATCAACTCAAGTTTGTCTTGATGATGGTGCTGTCGTTCTTGGAGAAGTCCCAAAATCCACTCCGGGAGGCTGTCCATGGATTCATCATACAACTCCAGGCATTGCAGAGCATTCAGATTCTCCACGCTCCTCAATGCTGGGCATTCACGTATGCTTAGTCTCTTTAGAGCAGGTAAATTTGAGATCTTTTCCAAACATTTAGACCCTTGGATGTCTAGCTGATTCGATAAAAAAGGAAGGTTCTCGACTCCTCTCAGCTCCTCAGCTTCAGCAATATACAAGTTTTGCATCATGGTGGCCTGCTTAAAGACATTGGGAAGAGCCCTCAACTTGTAACATTTATGAAGTGACAATTGCTTTAGACGAGGCAGCAGCAACGCTGACTGAGATGCTAGTTGTTCACTTATCTCCCATTCTTCCCATTCGTCCATATAGAATAAGGACAGGGTTTCGAGCTTGGGAAAGAAGGTTGGCCTTGCTGTATGCGATCCCTGCCTTACACCGCTGCCGAGAAATTCAGGGCCAATTGATACAACTGTAGGTGCATTGTAAATTACGAGATCGATCAATTGGGGCAACAGACCCAGCGGTGGAAGCTCTCGGCATGATTTGCATCGGTTAAGCACCAAATATTTCAGGTTAGGAAGATCATCTCCCAAAGACGATGACATCATCCAGCCAGGATACCTCCGGCCAAAGAAACCAATTATTTTTAAATCTTCTATGCTTGTCGGAGGGGTCAAGTCCTCGAAGATCTCCTCGATCCCACGGATCTCCTCATCGTCCATCACATTTTCATTTTCTGGCCTGCAACTTAGCCATAATTTCTTTAAGTATGGTTTATTGTCGAAAATTCGATCCCTGTTCGATGCCCTCTCCAATCTGTCTATGCCGAGAATGCTGAGGCAGGAGAGACACTGCAACTCTTCCAATTCACAGCCTTGTGCTTCTTCACCGCCGTTCGTATCATCACCCACAATAAATCCTTCGAGTTCAACAAGTTGTTCTAATTTTCCAATCCCTTTAGGCAGAAAATTCAATTGTGTACCGAAAATATCAAGACATCTGAGATTGAAAAGCCGAGTGATGCTGTTGGGAAGCATCTGCAGCTGGTAGCACGATCTGAGTTTCAATATTTGTAGGTTTGCAAGGAAACAAAGAGATTCGGGTAGGATGGAAACTTTTGTAGAACTAAGATCAAGGAGTCTAAGGTGTATTAAAGTTCCAATAGAATCCGGGATGCTCCCAATATCTCTCCCATTTAGATGCAAGATACGGAGATGAGTTAATCTCACGAGCAAATCATTTTCAAAACCTGATGGGCTCGGAAACATGATCAGGGTCCTCAAACAATTCAGTTCTATTATAGAACTAGGGACTGCTGCCATCTCTCCTCTTCTTCCAATTGACAGGCGCCGAAGCTTTGACAAAGCGGTGGCGTTTAATTCATCTACATCTCCATAGAAACTTTCATCTTGTGACAAAAACTGAGCAAGAGCTCGCAAGATATCATGCATGTTACATGAGCTAAATCGCACACATATAGGTTGCAGAATGTTCCTCCTTATCAACTCTTCATAGTATTGCTCTGCCTCCAAAACCTGTTCCATCCATCTATCCTCATGAGTTTTCACCAAACCTTCGGCCACCCAGAACAACACAAGCCGATCACGATAGAAGATATAATCTTCTGGAAATAGAGAGAAGTAAAGAAAGCACTGTTTGAGGTGAGACGGTAAATCCACATAGCTCATATACAAAGCTCCACTAAGTTCATCAGGAAGGTTGCTCATAGACCATGCATCACTTCTAAGAACTTTTTCCCACTCACTCCTGATTTTATCCTTCATGGTTAAGAGGCCGGCAATAGTCTTGATTGCAAGAGGAAGACCGTGGCATTTCTCAACAATTTGACTCCCAATATCTTTTAACATCTCCATCTCTGCCTCCTCCCCGCTTGCAAACACTTTCTTGCAGAGGAGCTCCCAACCAGAATTCTCAGGTAATAGCTCCACTTTGTGGATGTGTACTGCCCTCATTCCTCTAGCAATATTTTCATCTCTAGTGGTAACTAAGATTCGACCGATAGCTACACCAGTTTGAAGAGGATTTCGAAGTAAATCAACCCACACATTTGCTTGCCATACATCATCCAAGACAACAAACAGACGTTTTCCAGAAACAGCATCTCTGAGCATTGGCAAGAGTTCGGATTTTTCACTCAATACTCCATGATGCCCACCAGCACCCCTTATCATCTGCTTCAGTAGATCGATCTCTGAAAAATCCTGTGAAACACACACCCATATTCGAGTCTGAAAGTTGTCAACTACCTTTGGATCATTGAATATCTTCTGAGCAAGCGTGGTCTTGCCGATTCCCCCCATACCGTCGATTGCAAAAGTACAACATCTTCGTTCATCTTCCTTCACTAACATCTCCACAAGACCCTTGGTAGCATCCTCAATGTCTGTTCCTACTATGTCTAATTCAACGAGAGAAGAGGTCTGTCTAAGATTCACTCCGCTCGCTGTGACATTTCTGTTGCTGTGTCCTAGCCTGTGAATAACTTTAACTATTCTATCTTCCATGATCTCATTCAGTCTACCATTCAAAGTTTTAATTCTACTGGCAATATCATGTCAGATAACAAATTATTACTACGGCTAGGAATCATGGAGAGCAAATACCCACCCAGCGATGTTGATGCCTGATCATCCGGTGACCTTCCACGCTTTGCACCCTTGATTCTGGAGAGATCTATGATGTCATCAACGTCATAGATGATGTCTTTCAGCTTGGCCACCCACTTGTTGATGGCTGGATCTTGGAGCCGCCTTCTCTCTGCATCCTCAAGCAGTCCTTGTATGCTCTCCAACTTCTCCTGAAGCTCTTCCATCTCGCCCTTCACTCCTAACACCATCACAACTCTTCCACCAATGGAATCATAGAGCCTCTCGACAACTTTTCCAACAAAAGCCTCTAAGATCATCGCCATCCCGCCCCCCCCTTTCTCTTCACTGCAACTCCTTGCTTCCCTGGATCTACACAGCTTCACTGCTTAGCCGAACAGAAGTTGTGTAGAGGATGATCTCTCAATCATCCAAAACAGAGTTTGCTTGACTTTTTTATGTCCATCACCAACACCGTTTTTTTTTTTTTTAAATTCATTTGGCAACAAGAGAGATGAATTGTATATTTACTACAGTGTCAGAACTGCTTTTTATAAATTATATAATATTACGGAAAGATAACACCTAGGTTTGATTCGAAGGGGAGTGGATGGCTGTGACCGCGTCATGACGCTGGACCAAACGCCCTCCGGTCAGGCGTCCGCACCAAAAATCGCGAATCGGAGCTCCCCTTTCCATTAACCAAATGTCCCGCAACAAAAACACATTCTCTCTTGCTACCAAAACCAATACCCTTTTATTTATTTATTTTTTTAACATGTTGTTTTCAATTAATCTGGCCTCTTAATCCAGTTGACTTTAATTTGAATTGAAATCAATTGCTCATTCTCTCCGCTTATTTGGTTTAAACAGAAATCGAAATCTGAATTAGATTGATTTCTATTATTATTATTATTTGATTTATCCAAACCTATTTTCTTGCAAATCAACTGATCCCTTCATCTCCTCAAGCAGATTATTGGTAAGTTGTTTCTAAGGTACAATGATCTTGTTCATTCTGATCCTCCTACCATACGGGCAATCATGTAGAGGTGTGGTCTAAAAGCTTCTTCACAAGCATAGAAAGAAACTCAAAAAGAGAAAAAATTAAGAGCATTAAGTATCATAATGGATTAATTGATTTTGCTCCTCTATAATCCTTCTCTGATTTCATATATTCTAAGAAAATTATATCATTTTTTTTATATTATCTTATATATTATGACAAAATTGGACATACCAGCTCATCTCTTTATTAGTATTTTTTGATTACTCAATTTAATTATGGCCTAATTATCATAATGAATTAAAATAGTTGAAACTAATTAGCTATCAAAAGTAACACATAAGATTTTTAATTCATTTTACCTTAATAGTAATAGTGTTTAAAACTATCGACTTAATCTTCATGATACTTTGAGATTTAATAGTTTGTGAAGGTGAATCCACGTGAATGGGCTCACCTTTTTAGGCATCCACCATAAAAATTACGAATCGGAACACCTCTCTCCATTAGCCAATTAATATGTCCCAAAAAAAAAAAAAAAGCTCTCTCACCGAAACAAAGACCTACAAGTTGCCTTTAATTAACTTGGCCTTTTGATCCGGTCGTTGGTCTTTGGATCTTCCAACAACTCAACATTACAAGTTGCCCGTAGTCAATTCTGCAGTCTTGGCAGCCATCGTCTAGTGGTTTGTCCTCAACGCATTCTCTGGCTTCTCTTCCATGACCGCGGAATAAGGTGGTGGTGAAAGGCTCCAACCATGAGCGTAGTATTAAATTCAAGTGATCATTTAAAATTCTGAACAATTCACTGAATGGATACTAGTGAACAGTTTCGTTCTAATTTTTAAACAACTAGCAAAATAGAGAGGGTGTTTAGTCAATTGAACAACATATACTACAAACTATAGCCAATTAAATGCCAGATCAGATGAGATAGGAGCTCGGTTATGCATTGGTAGCGGGGTTCAATTCTCAAACTCAGACTTATAATTTTGACCAGGCCTAATTGTGTCTTAGAGAACTAATGACAGGCTCATCAATGGATTTTATTTCAAATACATAGCATATAGTGTGTGTGTCTATATATAAAACTTTAAGCTCACTTTAAACAATCTGGACCAATGCTTTATAAACCAAATTATCAGTCATAAAGGACTATTTTATATTATGGGAATTCAGCAATGACTCCAAAATTTGTTACTGTTTTTGAGCTGGCCATTGGACCAGGGAGCTTCCAGTAGATTAATTTCCAACCTAACATTGCAAGTTGCTTGTAATTAGTTTGGCCTTGACCTAGTCTCTGGTCAGGGGAGCTTCCAACAACTAACGTTACAAGTGACCCTTAATAATTAATGCTATGGTCTTCATGGTCATCATCTAATAGTTGCTCTATAATGCATTCTCAATAACCAATAGTAATGGTCATTTAAAAGGATAAAACATAGATGCGGTCTGTAGTATGCATATTGCCCTATTCCTTTTCTATCTCTCTCCTTTTTTTTTCTCTTTATTATCATTTGGTACTTACTTGAAAGCTAAGGTGCCAGTGAATAGTTTATTCTTTGATTTTTTTTTTCTATCTTAACAATTAGGAAAATAGAGAGGGAGTTCAAACAACATGTATTCCATGTGCTAGCAATTAGGTTAAGTAGTCTATAGTAGGGTCAATACAAGAATTTTATTTTAAATTTACACAAATATATTATTATGAATAAAATACAATAATGCTGCTTTCAGTTAACTCAAGTGGTTGCGCTATATAGGAAGAATAGTAATTGGTAATCGTGAAGAAATTTTATATAGAAACTGATAATTGCATGTTATAAAGAATTAAGAATATGATTTCCACTCACAACTAGCCTAGTCTAAATTTAGATTATAGGGATCCTAAATCAATGATTTAGACTGTTCAATGGAATCCACTATCTCTAAAATGCTTATACATCAAAGATTATATGATTCAAAAACTCTCAAAATCTATATCAAGTCAATAAAAAATATTATTTTATATTAATTAGATTAGCCAAATTTGTAGTCACTTAATGCATATTTTTTTTAGGTATTTGATAGAGAGTAAATCACATCTAATGACTCAAATAATTGATATAACATTTTCATTATCCAAATTTAGATACGACGGAATCTAAGTGGAGATCCGATTGAGTATAACCAAATCAAGCATGCACTCTCTCTTTCTATCTTTTTAGATATATATTCTTAAATTAAAAAAATGTTATTATAAATAACAAAAAATTTAGCATTTACTACACTCTTTACAACTCTAAGTTTAGCTATCTCATTGTTTCTATTTAGTGCCTTCAGTGTTTTCACTATACATCTTTTGTTATCTACATCCAAATGTACCCCATTATGATATGCATATTCTTCAAACTACTAAAAGAAAATTCCTATAGCATAGCATATAGCAAATTCATTGTACTCAATGTAGCCGTAGTCAAGACTCAATATCAATCTTCATAGTTTCTCATGCATTGCCATATTCATAATACAGCACAGATATCCCCATAATTGAGCATTTTAAACAGTGTATAATTGGCTACATGTACCATGTCACTTAACATATATACTAAAGATGCAACACCTAGCCAGCAGCTTCCCTGTGCCTTAACGTAATGAAGATCTCATCCTCTATAAACCACTTATTATGTATTTTGATATTGTGATACGCAGGTGTGAACAAATGGCCCGAGCATGACCATCTTTTTTTCCAAGGAACCGACACCATTCTTTTTTATTTTCTTTGCCATGAAGGCACGAAGGGAGATGAAATTTAGACCTATTGAATCAGACTTGCTTTTAATCATCAACACTAACCTAATTATTTGTTAGAAATTTTATAATATCATGAAAAGATAACACCTATGCCTTGGTTTGATTTGGAGGGAGTGGACGGCTATGATCGAGTTATGACACTAGGCCTGCAGCCTTGGGAGATGTTATTGCCTTGCATCACATGAATGGGTCCCTTTACTCGGATGTCCGCAATGAAAATGGATGCCCCTGTCCATGACGTCTCACAGCAAAACTAATCGCTCTCACCGAGACTTTTTTTTTTTTTTTTTTTTTCACAAGTTGCCTTTAATTAACTTAGCCTCTTAACCTGGATGGTGATCTTCGAAGAACGCATTCTCGATAGAGCTAAAAATGGATTGAATACAGATCGGATAGTAGTATATCTATATTTGTATTCATATTTTTTAACGGATACGAATGTAGATACGGATACTAAATGAATATTAAAATTTATTTTTATATTTATTCTAAATAGATACAGATATAAATCAGATATCAAGTATATCCATATTTGTTATATACGAATACAGATACAAATTGAATATCAAGCATATCCATATTTGTTATATACGGATATGGATATGGATATACAAACCTGAGTCTCTCTTTTACCTAGGCTTCCAAAAATCCTCACTGCACATGCTTGCACATCATCCAGTCACTTCTCTCTCAATGTAATTGGAACAAAAATATTGAAATCTACTTTGATATGATTACTAGGGTAGAATTAGAAACAAAGAATGAAGATAAAATTTTTTAATTAAATATCCAAATCCGTATCCGTATCCAATTAATTTTTTGATTAGATATCCGAATTCATATCCATATCTGATTAATTTTTTTATTAGATATCCGAATTCATATTCGGATCCGATTGGACTGAAAAATAAATATCAGAATATGATATAATTTGAATACGGATCGGTTGAAGTTTATCCGATCCATTTTCAACCCTAATTCTCGGGGATTGCAAATAAGTTACTGAAAGTTTTCAGTCACACAGCATATTAAATTGAAGCGATCAATTAAAGTTAGTGAGCAAGTCCGAACAAATGTTAGTGGATAGCTTTTTTTATTTTTTAACAACTGCAAGGGCTACAAATTATCCAGGTCATATCTAATTCTGATTCAATCTAATTTTATATTTTAATTTTAATTTATTTATTTATTAAATTGAATCAAGTATATAAAAAATTTTAAATTCAATGAATCATTGAAGTCTATTTAGATTTAATCCAAAAATATAATATTTGAGATAAGTACTTAACTATTATTTTATAATTAAAATTTAATAATTAATAATCAAATATAGATTGATAAAAAATTAAAAAATTAATTTAAACTTAAATTTTTATTCAAAAATTTTAGTTCTATCCAAATAAATAATTATCCTTAAGTTTATAAATTATGATACTTAAAATCTTTATTCATATACTAAAAAATATTATAAATAAAATTTCATTAAAATAAATAATAAAAAATAAATATTTAGATATAATTAGAAAAAAAGATTGAAGGAGATCTAGTTCTTAAAATTAAAAGAAGAATTGATTTAAATTACAATTTATTCGATAAATTTATGAAGATAATTGAAGTGAAGGAAAGCAAGATTTGCATGTTTGTTAAGATTAAAATATTAACATTTTTTTGACCCGATCTAATTTAAAATTTAGATCAAGTTCAATTTTCAAACTTGACCTAACCCACGACTCTCTAAATATAAATTGGATCGGGTCTAATTGAGTTGAGATTAGGTTGGATCATGGGTCTATTTGATCTATTTGCAAGCCTTAATAACTACCAAAGTTGAGAGGGTGTTAGTGAATTTGGCATGCATTAGCCTTGTGAGGATAGCTTATGATTCAACTCATTTCAAACATTCATATGCAATGGATGGACAGAATTCCATCTAGTTGAATACTCCATGTTGTCAGTTCTTTGATTAGATCAAATTGATTCATTGCATTCCAAGTTTGAGTAGGCTTTAATTGCTTGGAATTATTTGATGTGCAATGAAATCTAGTTACCATGATTTGTTTCTTTTTGTTGTATCATAGGTCAAGGTTTACAAAATTGGTATCGGACCCAAACTAGATTAATATAATACAGTGCAATATTATATCATACTAATACATAGTATACATTCTAGTGCTCTTTTGGTGCTCGTTCTCTCAATCTAAAGTTTTTTTAATGGCTATCGATATGGTGATGCTGGTGGCTATCGTGGACAAACCTGTGGGCACCATAGGTGTGAAATTTGAGCCACCAATGGATTGTCATGCCTCAAATCAGTTGTGGATGTAGATATTGGAAAATTAAATCCTAACATGCAAGGCACCTTCTTAGAGTTATTACATATAAATTGAAATAAATAAATTTCAATTAACAAATCAAAATTAAGCATAATATTAATATCCAAATAATGCCCATGTCTACAATGTCAACATAGGGAACTACTACATAAAAAAATGCAAATCCTATAATAAAATGAACTCAATTCTTAGCCAGCTTCTACCTAACTTTTGTTATATCTTGATCTCTGAAATAAAAACAATCATAAAACTTAATGAGCTAATGCATAGTAAGTAATCCTTAGTCATGCTTAAGATACAGGTACTTAAATAATATTATTATAAATAATTTCTATAGTAATTCTCGCATGCCATTTACAACAACAATAATAAATTTAAAACTTAAATATTTAATTCTAAAATTATGATAACAATTCTACGGTCATACCTATAGCTATATATAAACCTTATGATGGGTCAAAATAGGCCGTCGTATTTAACCTTATGGACATGGATCAAAAACATATCGCCGATATATCCTCTATGAAGATAGGTCTTGATATCATAAGTCTTTGTATAAGCCTTGAAAGGTAGAGACAATATGTTATGAATCATAGTTGATTGAGAGTTTATAGCTTATGGTTAAATTTGTCATAACTTTTTTCATGTTAAATAACTAAAACTTTACCTAAGTATCATACAAGTTCACGTAGCTTAATATTTAAGTTTCATATATGTAAATGAATATAAAATTAAATTATAACATGAATTAATATATCATAAGAAATTCAACAGGCACATAAGTAACATATAGCAACATTCATGCTTACTATATTCAATTTTTGATAATAATATTTATAATTTTTTTAAAAAAAATCCTATCACCTATCAAAAATGCCTAAATTTTTTGCTGAGTATAATAATATTTCAAATATTTTTATAAAACTAGCGGTTATACTAAATATTGAATATTTAAATTTTTATCATATAAATTTTAACATATATCTTGCATGAATAAATATTAAAATAAATAAATTCTAGGCATGGTAACACTTCCAAGAAACCGAGCATGACCCGAGCCTTGACATTGTGATTGATACGCAGGTCTGAGCAAATGACCCGTGCATGACCTTTTTTTTTGTTCCAAGGAATTGGCACTGACGCCATTCTTTTTTATTTCCTTTGCCATGAAGGCACGAAGGAAGATGAAATTTAGACCCATTGAATCAGACTCGCTTTTAACTATCAATCCTATCCCAATTATTTGTTAGAAATTTTACAATATCATGAAAAGATGACACCTTTGTTAGATGTCCACAATGAAAATGGATGCCCCTTTCCAGGACATCTCACGGCAAAACTAATCGCTCTCACCAAGACTATTTTTTTTTTTTTTTTACAAGTTGCCTTTAATTAACTTATCCTCTTGACCTGGACGGTCGTCTTCGGAGAACGCATTCTCGGGGATCATGGAATAAACTATTGAAAGTTTCCAGTCATGTGGAATATAAAATTAAAGTGATCAATTAAAGTTAGCGAGCAAGTCACCGAATAAATGTTAGTGAATAGCTGCTTCTGAATTTTTTAACATCTATAAGGGCTGCAAACAGAACGGATCAGATCGGATTATGTCCAATTCATTTTTTTATTCAGATTTTGATTTTAAATCTAAATTCAATCTACTTATTGACTGGATTGAAAGAAATTTGAAATCTACTGAGCCATTGAAATCTATTCAGATTTAATCCAAAATATACTATTGTATTTAACTATTATTTTATAGTTAAAATTTAAATTAATAATATATATATATATATATATATATATATATATATATAATATATATATATATATATATATATATATATATATATATATAAAAAAATTTAAATATAATTAAAATCAACTTAAACTTAAATTTAAACTTAAATTTTTATTCAAAAAATCTTAGTTCTATCTAAGTAAATGATTATCCTTAAGCTTAAGCTTGTAAATTATGATATTAGAATCTTTATTCATATACTCAGAGATATTATAAATAAGAATTCGTTAAAATAAATAATAAATCATAAATATTTAGATATAATTAAAGAAAAAGATTAGAGGATATCTAGTTATTAAGATTAAAAGAAGAATTGGTTTAAATTAGAGTTTATTTAATGAATTTATGAAGATAATTGAAGTGAAGAAAAATAGGATCCTTAAGTTGTACCTTTCCACCTCCGTCAAAGGGTGAAAGGATAAGTTATTTTTTGCTGACATCGACGGGGTGCGTGAAAGCTGGGGGACACCCAACATTGATGCCAATAGGGATTCCTCCATCCTTCCAAGAGATCGAATGGCATTCGGGCAGCTTCTGACTACCGATGTCCCTCGGTGCAATAAGCTTCTAGCCGATGAAAACCTTCATCTCGCCGGCTTAATTCCTTCGAGTGGTGAGCATTTGATTACTCACCTTCTTTTTTCTTTTTCTCCCTTCTCCTTTTTTTTAAAAAAATTCATCTTTCGCCTTTATAGGGATGGCGCCATCGCTTCGCGAGCTCAGGCAAGCGGCCACTAGGAAGAGGAAGGCCACGGGGAATGAGTCCCTTGCCGAGAGAAGGGTCGTTGCCAAAATCCCAAGGAGGACCGACGCGGGGAGGGCCGATGCGGGGAGGGTCGACGCTGGAGGGCTAGAGCTGCGAAGCCTCTGCACGATAAGATTTTGAAGAAGGCCGACCCTAGAAGGGCTGACGCTGAGGAGGACGATGCTAAAAGGGCCGAAATTGTTGAATCCCCGCACGTGTGTGAGGCGGCCTGAGCCCAAGCCGACGAGCCCGCCAAGATAGATACGGTAAGGGCCGAGGCTGGCGAAGAAGTCAGGCGGAGCCAAATAGAAGGGAGATCTTCGGCTCCAGCTCCTCCTGTCATCCTGCTTGATCCTTCTCCTGAGCAGGTCGCAAAAGCGCCGTCACCCCTGCCCGAAGCCATGGAGACAGAGCAAGTCCCTGCAGCAATAGGGCCAACTCCCGCAGCTATCCTGCCCCCTGTAGGGGCAACAACCGAAGCGCCTCCACCAGTCAAGGGGCGGGAGGCAGCAGAGTCAGAGGTGGAATCCACCTCTGCGGACCCCGTGCCAAGGGAAAGGAGAGGCGTCGACCCTTCCTTCCAGTCACTATTGGAAAACCACAGCCGCTGGGCCGAGCGGGCCTCAGATGAAGCATCTGTGGTGGAGGTGCAAGAGTTTCTCCGACATCAAGGGAGAGCCGCCTTCTTCCGCGAGGCGTCTGTGGCACATCTCTGGGTGAGCCTCTGCTCCATTATCGTTTTTCCTCTTTGTTTCGTTTGTTTTATTTTGCTTTTTAATATTGACATTCCCTTAAGCATTGAACTCTCTGATCGCCATGAGGGAACTTTGGACCCTGAGTGATGCTGCTCTTGACCAGTCGCGGGAGGAGATGTTATCACTCCAAGCCAGGGCAGAAATGGCAGAAATGGCTTTGGAGGATACCCGGGCCACCCTAAAGGGCGAGGTCGAAACCATCCGACTAAGAACGAGAAGACCGAGTACGCGCTGGAAGTTGCCCAGCGTCGTGCAGCCAATGAGCTGGATAACGCTCAGGCGGTCGAGGAAAAGCAAAGGATGGCCGAGGAGAGGCTGAAGGTGGCGGAATCAGAAATGTGCATCTTGAAGACTCGATTGGATTCTGCCTCCATTGAAATAGACGCAGCCAAAGAGGCGTCCGCCAGTCCGACACCAAGATTGTCGACTTGGAGGCGGCGGTGACTGAGGCCAAGAGGGAGGCGTCGAGTCCGAGCAAGAGCCCTTGAGGTGGAGAAAAGAGTTGCAGAGGCCGTAGAGGATTTCAGAAAGTCCAAAGCCTTTGATAAGGAGCTAGCCGAATCGGCGGCGTTTGCTTATAATGCCGGCTTCCAAGACTGCAAGGAAAAAATCCAAAAACTTTACGACCTGAGGACATTAAAGGGCTGAAGCCAGATGATGTTCCTGAAGATGATGACCCGGCCCCAAATAACCCTTAGTAGTTTTTTTTTTTTGTATTGTTCTAAGCCCGACTCAGGTCGGCAATTTTGTAACATTTTAGCCATCAATGAACGTTTTAACCCTCATTGCATGCCTTTGGTTATAATCAGCTCTAGTTGTGTAAGCTGTCGTGAATCACCAACCATTGGTGCCTCGTCAGATAGGTTACGCGAAATGCGATTGTTCACCAAAACATTGTCACGAACTACCGACGCAAGAAGCTAGTATTTAGTGCCGATGCGGGGAGCCGGTCTTTAGGTCCGACACGGAGAGCCGGTCTTTGTTGCCAACGCGGAGCCGGTCTTTCATGCTGACGCGGAGCAGGTCTTTAATTGCCGGTGCGGAACCGATCTTTGGTGCCAACGCGGAGCCGATCTTTTATGCCGATGCGGAGCCGGTCTTTAACTGCCGGTACGGAACCGTCTTTAGTGTGCCGACAAAGCCGGTCTTCCATGCCGACGCGGAGCCGATCTTTTATGCCGACGTGAAGCCGATCTTCCACAGTAGATCTTAGCTCACCCGACGTTCATCAAAGTGACTTATCCGCATCAAGACCTAGAATCAGACTCGCTTTTAACTATCAACACTAACCTAATTATATTTTTGAAATTCTATAATAACATGAAAAGATAACACCTAAGCCTTGGTTTGATTTGGAGGGAGCGGACGGCTATGATCAAGTTATGACACTAGGCCTGCGGCCTTGGGATATGAAATTATCGTGCATCACGTGAATGGCTCCCTTTCGATGCACGTGAATGGGTCCCTTTCTCAGAAATTGCCGTGCATCACGTGAATGGGTCCCTTTCTCAGAAATTCCTTTCTCAAAATTGCGTGCATCACGTGAATGGTTCCCTTTCTCAGATGTCCGCAATGAAAATGAATGCCCCTTTCCATGACGTCTCATAGCAAAACTAATCGCTCTCATCGTCAATGTTTTTGAAAACTAAGTTGGACAACGAATTAGCTTAATATTTGAATTACGGATCAATTGATTGGATCGAATGAATTAATTTGATCGGATCAAATAATTTTATAATTAAATATTAATTTAATAGTATAAAATAATAAAATATAAATATAATTCAAATGAAAAATTAAAAAAATCTAAAAATCGGATTGACCGATTGGAATCCAGTTGATTCAATGGGTTTTTTTAATTTTTATTGGATCATATAAATGTCAACTTTAATTATAATATTGGGTCAGATTAATGATCGATTTCTAATTGGATCGATTGGATCAGTTGATTCGGTTCGGTTTTCAAAACATTGCTCATATATTTTTTTTTTTTTTACATGTTGCTTTTAATTAACTTTGCCTCTTGACCTGGACGGTCGTATTTGGAGAACGCAATCTCGGGGATCACAGAATAAGTTACCAAATGTTTGTCGTCATATGGAATATAAAATTAAAGTGATCAATTAAAGTTAGCGCGCAAGTCATCGAACAAATGTTAGTGAATAGCTTTTTTCTGATCTTTTAACAACTGCAAGGGCTGCAAATAGAACGGATGAGATCAGGTCTTATCTAGTAGATTCAATCTAATTTTATTTTTAATTTTTATTTATTTATTAATTGGATTGAATGAAGTATATAAAAAATTTTATATTCAATGACTCATTAAAGTCTATTAAAATTTAACCCAAAAATATAATATTTAAGGCAAGCATTTAACTAATATTTATAGTTAAAAATCTAATAATTAATAATCAAATATAAATTAATTAAAAAGTTAAATAAAACTAAAAAATTAACTTAAACTTAAATTTTTATTCAAAATATTTAGTTCTACCCAAATAAATGATTATCCTTAAGTTTATAAATTATGATACTTAAAATCTTTATTCACATACTAAGAGACATTATAAATAAGAATCTATTAAAATAATAATAAAATAATATTTAGATATAATTAGAGAAAAAAGATTGAAGAAGATCTAGTTATTAAGATTAAAAAAAGAATTGATTTAAGTTAGAGTTATTCAATAAATTTATTAAGATAATTAAAGTGAAGGAAACAAGATTTGCATATTTGTTAGATTAAAAGATTTGCATTTTTTATTTTTGATCTGATATGATTTAAAATTTCAACCGAGTCCAATTTTCAAACTTGACCTAGCCCAGACTCTCTAAATATACATTGATCAGGTCTAATTGAGTTGATATTAGGTTGGATCATGGGTCTATTCGATCCATTTGCAAGCCTTAATAACTACTAAAGTTGAGATGGTGTCGGTCAATTTGGCTTGTGTTAGCCTTATAAGGATAGCTTATTATTCGACTTATTTCAAACATTTATATGTAATGGAAGGACAGAATTCCATCTAGTTGAGTACTCCTGTTGTCAGCGCTTTGATTAGATCAAATTGATTCATTGCATTCCAAGTTTGAGTAGGCTTTAATGGCTTGGAATTATTTGATGTGCAATGAAATTTGATTACCATGATTTGTTTCTTTTTGTTGTATAGGTCAAGGTTTACAAAATCGGTAGCAGACCCAAACTAGATTAATACAATGATATTTGGTGCTGATACATGGTATGCATTCTAGTGCTCTTTTGGTGCTCGTTCGCCCAATCTAGAGTTTTATTAACAACAAGTATCTAACATCATACTAATAGCTATTAGATATGGCAATGCGGTGGCTATGATGGACAAATATGTGGGCACCATAGGTGTGAGATCTGAGCCACTAATAGGTTGCCATACCTCAAACCGATTATGGATATAGATACAAGACATGACAAACCACCACGCACTTAAAAAATTAATTCCTAGCATGCAACGCACCTTCTCAGAGTCACTACACATAATAAATTGAAATAAACAAATTTTTAATTAATAAATCAAAATTAAGCATAATATTAATATCCAAATAATGTCCATATATGTCTACAATGTCAACATAGGGAACTACTACATAAAACATTAACTATCCTATAATAAAATAAAATTAACTCTTAGATAGCTTCTGTTTATCTTTTGTTATATCTTGATCTCTAAAATAAAAACAATCATATAATTTAATGAGCTAATGTGTAGTAAGTAATCCTTAGTTATGCTTGGAGGGAACAAGCACCACAAAACAGTTTTAATTACATGCATAAGATGTAAATACTTAAATAATATCATTTCAAATAATTTCTGTAGTAATTCTTGCATGCCATTGACAATAACAATAATAAATTTAAAACTTAAATGTTTAATTCTAAAACTGTGATAACAATTCTACAGTCGTAACCATAGCTACATATAAACCTTATGGTGGGGTCAAAATAGGTCGTTGCATTAAACCCTACGAAGATGGGTCAGAACATATCGCCACATATATTCTCTATAAAGATAAGTCTCGATATTATAACTCTTTAAACAAGCCTTAGAAAGGTAGAGACAATATGTTATAAATCATAGTTGATTGAGGGTTTATAGCTTATGGTTAAATTTGTCATAACTTATTCATGTTAAATAACTTAAACTTTACCTAAGTGTCCTACAAGTTTAGTAACTTAATATTCAAGTTTCATATAAATGATATGAAAGCAAATTACAACATGAATTAAATCTCATAAGAAATTCAACAAGCACATAAGTAACATATAGTAACATTCTTGTTTACTTGATTCAATTTTTGATAAAAAATATTTATAAAAATTTTACAAAATCCTATCACATATCAAAAATGCCTAAATTTTCTGCTAAGTATAATAATATTTCAAATAATTTTCTGCTAATATACTAAATTTTGAACATATAATTTTTTATCATATAAAATTTTAACACATGTCTTGTAGGAAAAAATATTAAAAAAATTAAATTCTAAGCATGGTAACACTTCCAATACAATATTCTAAGCATGGTAATGCGGACTTTTATTACAACTTAGTTTTTTTTTTTCTTTTTTTCTTTTGAAGGGAACTGGAGGAAGATTACCCGTGGGAGTTGTTAGGCTCTGACCCGATCTACTTGTAACTTAAGAACATAAGTCAAGTTTTTACCATTCAGCCTTCTGTTAATTGGCAACACCTCCAACTTGTTCTCTCTCTTGTTTTTTTAGCTAAAAAAATTGGGTTAAAAAGCTGGGGACTCCTTTCAGGTTGCTGATTTGGGCCCTGCAAAGATGCTTCAAATAACAATGCTTATGTCTCTACCAGACCATGGAACTTGGATAATTACAATTTCTAATCTATGATTTAATTTGGCTCGCATGTATTAATGATGTGTAGATTGACTGCATGTTAATTGGATCAGATGCTCAACTTGACATAGATGTTTGAAATATTTCTGGCACAGAAAGTGTTGTCTTTTCTGTTTGCAACTGTTCTTCATCCTCCTTTGATTTCATGAACTCAAAACAAATTGTAGTATATTTAAAATATTATTACAATCATATATGGATATAAATAAAAAAATCATTATATATAAAAAAAAGTGTCACATTAATACTCGTTCAGCTTTTTTTAAAATTTGTGTACAGACACGTTTTCTCAATGGGTGTCGCAATTTTATAACTACGGTATCATAAGTTTAAAACTGGTGTCGTAAGTTTTTTTTGCTTTCTAAACAGATGTCTTAATTTTATAACTACGGTGTCGTAAGTTTAAAACTGGGGTGTCATCTTAACTTTTGACGTATTAATACTGGTTTAGTTTTTTTTTTTTTTTGAAATTTGTATACAGACACGTTTTCTGAACGGATGTCTTAATTTTATAACTACAGTGTCGTAAGTTTAAAACTAGGATATCGTAATTTTTTTTTGCTTTTTGAATGGGTGTCTTAATTTTATAACTACGGTGTCGTAAGTTTAAAACTGAGGTGTCATAATTTTTTCTATCGGAATGTCGTAAAGCTGTCTTAATATTTTTAATGGGTGTCGTATGCATGTGGACCAATAAAGAGGGGCGGTGCAGTCCATGTAGGACTTTCTGCACCGGATGTGGTGTACAAAGTCTTTTCCTTTAAATTACTATAAAATTTCTTGCAACATTTATTTTGTTCCTCTTTTAACTACTTGCAATTGCATTTACTTAGTCTTACTGTAAAATTTTTGTTTAGTTTTCAATTGGATATACTTGACACATTAGTACTAGTTTTAATTTCTTAAACCTAATTCACCCCACTCTTGGGCTATCTTTGGGCTTTCAATTAGTATTAAAGTAGATGTTCAATCAATTGACCCAATTATGGAGAAGAAAAGATTATGGTAACCATGGCAAATTTAGTAAGAATTATCCACTAATAGGCTTCCATAATCTAACACTACAAGAGAAAAAAAATATAGCGACGCCCAAATGCGTCGCTAAACATGCTATTACGACGCATTAGCGATGCAATGACGGCGTCGCTGAGATCATCATCGCAATCTCAATTTGTCGCAATTGCGTCGCTTAACAGCGACTCTCTGCGACGCACAAATGCGTCGCAATATTGCGACGCATCCTAAATGCATCGCTAATTTTAAAACTAATTTTTAATATTTAATAATATTATTAAATATTGCGATGCATTCAATTGCGTCGCAATATTGCGACGCATTTAGTTGCATCGCAATATTTAATAATAATATTTTAGATATATTAGCGATGCAATTTGAGTCGCTAATGCATCGCTAATTAATTTTTTTAAAATATTTAATAATAATATTTTAGATATATTAGCGATGCAATTTGAGTCGCTAATGCGTTGCTAATTTAATCTTTTTTAAAATATTGCGACGCCAGGTCATTGTGTCGCAATATTTAATAATAATATTTTAAAATATTAGCGATGCAATTTCAATCGCTAATGCATCGCTAATTAATTTTTTTTAAAAAAAAAAATATTAAAAATTAAAATGGTTAATACAATTTCATTGCATTTAAATATTGATCGAAACATTCATAACTCATATTGATCCAAACATTCATCATTCAATTTCCAAAAATAATTAATATATTAAAATTTTGAAGTTTTCATGTACAAAATATAAAAAGTAAAGAAAAAAATACATCAAGAATCGGCACGATCACGTGGAGGCTGGAAACCCTGCGACATGCGGCTAACCATATCCTGCAACTGACGCATCTGCTCTCGCACGTCTGCAAGCTCCTGCTGAAGGCCTTCCGTACGCTGCTCGAACTCGTGCTCAAACTCCTGTCGAACCTCCTGCCGAACGTCCTATCGAACATCCTGACGAACCTCCTCCGTGATAGATCTCCGAATGTCATCTAAACGCTCGGCAGGAATATCACCAGAATATCGCGAGCTGGAGGCCTGATGGAAAAATATGCAGAAGCTCTAGTGCCCAGACCATAGACCCTGCGGTCTCGCGGCTGGGCACCAACAGCCTCCAAAAATACACGTCGACTCTCCTCTGCTGAGAGTTCGACGGGCGTCCCCCATCAGTAGATCGACCTGCGATGCCTGGGAGTGAAGCTCCTCGACTCGTGTCTTTGAATTATAAAATCAACAATAAATGAATCAATAAATTTCTCTAAATAAAATTTTAGAAATTAAAAAGATACAACATAAAGCTAATTTCTTACCGCAACCTCCCGTGATCGTGTATCGACCCAGGAACCGTCCCTCCTGTGTGTGTCGCCCTGAATAGACGAAACTCACCAGGATCTCTGCCCTCCTGCTCAGACTATAACAACAGAAAAATTGATATTAAAGTAAGTATTTGTAAATAACTAAATTAGTAATTAAATTATTTATGTTTTCTTACCATACGGTGTCTGTGCTCCTGAATCGAAATGGAGCCCGAAGTGTGGCGGGAGAGACCGTGCCAGGACCGCCCCTCTCGGATCGGCGGTTCGTGCTGGTTGATACGGACCTCCTGCGCCAGCCATCGGACTGCTAGACCTGCTGCCACTCGTGCCAAATACCCTCTGGCACATGCGCAGGACGGTGACCCGATGACCTCCAACGATGAAGCATGTCGGAGTATCGGCGTCCCGTAAGAGCTTCCCATGCTGCCCTAATGGCATCATGGCTGGCAGGGTCCCACGTAAACTTTTTTTGCATTAAAATAAATAGTTAGTTTCAGAATTTATTAAGATTAAGAAATTTTATATCAGTGATTAATTGTATTTAATAAGTTTACCTGAAACTCTGAAAAATAAAACTCCCTTGTGGCTGCAGATACATGGCGCCAATCGTAGCCACTGGGATCCGCACGCCTCTGAAATATGGAGCTGATGTGGCTCGATACATGATGCTGCTCAATAAATCTATTAAAAAAATTCATGTTTATAAGTAATTGACTTAAAAATATAAACATATATTTTTAATTAGTATATACTTATAGACCATGAGCATCCAGTCGAAGTACGGTGCAGCCGACGGTGGAAGAACTCTCAGAGGTCTGTGCCGATCGGCTAGATGATAATACCAATGCAGGATCACCTCCGACTGCTGGAGAGATCGGAGGCTGTGCGATGTGTGGAGATCGAAACTCTCCATCTCCAAAGCTCGTGTGATCTGATGCGGTAGGGCTACGTCCCTGCTCACTCCGTCCATCGTCGGTAGATCTACCTCGGCCCATCATACTGAAAATACTAAAGATTCATGAATGTAATTACGATTAATGATTGAATATGTAAAAATATAACATATATAAAAATAAATTTTTTATATGTTATTCCGCTATTAATTATCATCGATGGTTTACCGAAAATTTCATCACATTTCTCCCATATTTCTCCTAAATGTGTGGCATATATGCCAAGTGGAGCGCATGCAAATACATCCACAATCTCATCCTCTTGAAATGCAGGGCACTCGGCTATTGAAAAAACTCTCAATACGACGTTAAATTTTTTTTTGTTGGCCTGGCCACCGTGGCCAGGCCACGGCCGGCCAAGAAGACGGCCACGGCCGGGCCGAGAAGCCCATGCCGAGGCCATGCCTGGAGAAGAAGGCCACGGCCGTGGCCGTGGCCGGCAACGAAGGGGGGGTGGGGAAAACCCCCCTGTTAAATTTTTTTTGTTGGCCTGGCCACCGTGGCCAGGCCACGGCAGCGGCTGTGGCTGGAGAAGACGGCCACGGCCGAGGCCGTGCCCAGAGAAGAAGGCCACGGCCGTGGCCGT
>UESW01001424.1:414923-431707 GCA_900491605.1 Calamus simplicifolius | reverse complement strand
GCGAAGGGATGGGGTCAGTCTTAGCCTCCTCGCACGAATATTGATGCAATGATTTTACCCCCCAACACATGCCCTCCACTCCCTAGTTTGAAGCGTAGGTTCGGGCATAGGGAGTATAAGTCCAGGTGGCACGCTTTGGATGGGATGATCTGGATTAGACAGCCCGCGCAATGATGCCCTAATTAATGCGGCGGGGTCATCATGCCTTCGTGGGTAAGGCTCCTCCAGGGGCGACGGTTGGGGAAACTCCACGTAGTAAATCTCGATTAATGCGGCGTTTATCGAGGCGGTTCCGGATGCCTCGGGCGAAGCACCTCACCTTCTTAAGATGGCTTCCTTAGGGGGGAAGCAAAGCGATAGCAGCGCTGTATCTATTTGCAATATTCTCTCATTTTGTTTTTTGGAGAGTCTCGTCTTCTGCGAAGTTTGCCGTTTCGCCTGGTGCTTTTTCCGGCTAGGATGACGATGAGTCCCGACGACGTAGCTACGGAGATTGTTGCCGAGGATGTGGGAAGGATTCGCTAGAGGTATGGCATACCCCCAGATGTCGTTCTGCGATTGCCGGGACCTGAACACTGGGTCTCGCGAGATCTGGAGCATGGGGTCTTCGTTTACGAAGACAGCTTGAAAGCAGGCCTCGGTTTCCTCTCCATCCCTTGGTGAAGGAAATCATGACTCATTACAACATCTGTCCGGCGATGGTGGCCCCAAATAGCTGGCGGAGCATCATCGGATTCATCTCAATGTGCCATCAGATTCAGATCGTCGCCACTCTCCCTCTTTTCCGCGCCTGCTATCATTTAATACCCGGGTGGAAGTCAGAGTGGCCTTACATCGGACCTCGGAGGTCCTTCAACATGATCATGGATAAGCCATCCTCCATAAAGGGATGGAAGAGTTGATTCGTCATCGCTGAGGGGAACATTGGTTCCGACTTCCCTCGGAGATGGGGAAATTTCGTCCGGGATGCGGAAACACATCCGGTTTTGTCGAGCAAGAGGAGAGAGATCTGGACGTCCTCCGCAACGGCCAGGTGTTTTCGGCCAATGACTTGCTATCGGAGGGTGCCCTTTTTGCGGCCGGGCTTAGTCCTCTGGACCCGCAAGGTGAGTCCTCCCTTTCGTCTTCTCCGTTGTTTGTTATCCAGGCAACGTGTTTGGATTTAATTGTATACCCTCTCTCTTACAGCCAAGAGGTCGGCGTGGTCGAGTCTTGCCAAGAGGAAGAGAGGCAAGCGCCCAGGGGAGAGCGACGGCGCGGAGGAAAGTGGGCCCGAAAAGAGGGTTCGCACTTCCGTAAGATGCTCGCCGGATGCTGGGGTGACCACGGCGGGAGCGCCGGAGGCGAGGGAGGATTTGAGGACAGCTGGGATCCCTTGTCCCCCTGTGGTGGAACTATCAGATAGCTCAGATGAGATTCCATTGGCTCCTCCGGCCGCATCCCCTTTGAAAGATGAGCCGGCGACGGATTCGACGGAGGTCGTTTCTGGGGGGCTTTCCCCAACCGCGGGTATACCCCCGACCTCAGTAGGAGAGGAAGAGAGAGCGGCCGCAGTTGGTGAGGCTCGGGGCGAGCTCCCTCTTGGGCCCCTTGCGGGAGAGTCCGGGGGTAGCGACGTTGGGTCGCCCGCAGCGGTTCGAGAAGCAAGCCAGATAGAGGTTCCGGCAGAGCCTGCAGAGGAGACGCAGGTGACTATGGCCGAAGGAGACAGGTTGGAAGAGGGAGCGCAGTGAGATGGGAGTCCCGCAATGGAGACTCCTTCAAGAAGGGTTTTGGGGAGGCTGGCGCTTGGGTTGGCCGAATTATCTAAAGAGGCTCAAGCCAGAGTTTTGATAGAAGAAGCTGGGAAGTTGAAGGCTTCTCAGTTGGAGGTTGCCCGGTTGACCCCTCGGGTGGAGACGGCCAGCCTAGTAGCTTGAACATGGGCGTCGAGGAAACGTTTTCTGTTTTAATGAGGTCGGCCTTGTACCCGGGTGCAGATCCCTCGGCGGACAAGTTTGCGGACTTGGAGTTGGTTGATGCCGCGTTCGGGCAGCAGGGCGTGGCAGAAAGTGTTCATCTTCTTCCCGACATTGACAATACGACTCTCATGAAGATGACACGGGCCGACGCCTCGCGGGTGAGTCACCACTCTCGGGTGGTGGATACTTTCCGGCTGACTTGATTGCATATTCTTACTCATTTTTTATCCTGTAGAGTGTTTTGCTTTCTCGGGCGATGTGCTGGCATTTGAGTTTGGCGACGGGGGCCAGCGTTCAGGCTAGGAGAGCCAGCGCCGAACTCCGATCGCGAGTAGAGGCGTCCGAGAAGTTCGAGGAACTCCTGGCTACCAGCAACAAAAGTTTGATGGGGATGAAGGCATCGTATCAGGCCGCCCTATCCGAAGCATCCAAGCAAAAGCGTAAAGTGAAGGAGTTGCAGGGGCTCCTGGAAAAGAACGACGACGCGTGCTTGGAGTTGGCTTGGGTTAAGTCAAAGCATTCTGAGGAAGTGGCGGCGTTGCAGAAAGAACATAATGAGAGTCTGGGCCGGCTGGGGAAGGAGGCCGTCGACGAGAGAAAACGCTTGGCCAGAATGCTCGATGAGGTGGAGGAGAAGCTGCAGTGGCGCGATGGCGAGGTCGCTGACTTGAGAGTCAACGCTAAATGGCACGAAGGGATGATAGCCCGGCTGAGTGGCGAGCTATCCCAAGCCCGGGGAGAGGTCGAAGATAAGCAGTCGAGGATTAACACCCTCCAAGAAAGGATCGAGTTGGTTAGGGCCGATAAAGCGAGAGCAGGGGTGAGGCTGAGGAGCTGACCAAAAGCTTGGCCCAACAAAAGGAGGAGGTACGATCCTATTTCCCCTTTTTTAGTTTCCTTTTTGGGTTCCTCGTGATGCCAACTATTTCTGGCTTCGCAGATGGCAAAATTAGAGCTGGACAATCGGGCTTTGCAAGGTGAGCTTGCGTCTAGCCGAGGTAGGAGTTCGGAACTCGAGGCGCGGGCCGGCGAGTTCGAGGAGCAAACCGTTTTTCTGCAGGCTCAGGTCGTAGAAGCTGAGAGGCAAGTTGCCTTATTGTGGGGCCAAGTGGCCGAGGCTGAGATACAACTCGCCATGCTCAAGGGCGAATAGGACGTAATTGGTGCTGACGCCTTCCAACTCGGAGTGGAAGAATGCAGAGATAAAATATCCAGCGAGCACCCAGAATGGGATCTCTCTTTCCTGGATGCTGAAGCTCTCGACGCTGGTGACTCTGGGGGTGAAGAGGAGGATGAGTACGTCGACACTTCGGATACCGACCTTGGTGCCGCCCCGGGTCCCGGCGAGGCTGCAGCTTCTGGAGGACATTCGCAGACTGCCGTCGAGGAGGCTAAGGCATTTGAGAAGGGAGAATTAAGCCATGCCTCTGCAGATGTAATTGGGTGTTCCCCTGGAACTGACGCGGTTCCCGACCTTTAAAAAGACACTTCTACGTTTTGTTTCCCGAGCTGTAATTCTGCCTGACATTTTTTCTTCCATTTGAGTGCTTTTTCTTGGGCGGTCCTTCGCTCCAAGTTTCGCGCCGATCACAAGCGACTTATGGCTTGTTGGCGCTGTTTGGTCGCTTTTATCTTAGGATCGGGGGAACGCATTGGCTGGGTCCAAGGCGGGGCGATAGCCTTGACCGGTGAATCGAGAGACGATCTGGTTCGGTTCATGTTTGAGCGATGCGATAGATTGATTAAAACTTGAGGAACAAAGTAGGTCGGCTAAGGCCGACGGATAGGGTAAATAGGCTTGGGCCGACAGACGGAATAAGTCGGCTAGAGCCGACGGGTGAGATAGGTCGGCTAGGGCCAACGGCAAGGTAGGTCGGCTAGGGCCGACGGCAAAATGGGTCAGCTAGGGCCGACGAATGAGGTAGGTCGGCTAGGGCCGATGAGTGAAATAGGTCGGCTAGGGCCGACGGATGAGAGTGGTTACCCAAGCGGCACATATGGCGGGACCTTGTGTCGATGGCTCGAGGGCCGATGGCTGGAGCAGGTAGATCTCTTGCTTGGATCAGTTTAAATACCGATGGAGGGTCCGGTTATCGTTGGCCATTTCATTCGACGACCTTTGCTAGCTTGATACGAGCTTGCGCCGATGGAATGGCTTCCAAGGATGGCGGAAGGTCAAACGGAGCACCAGCCAGCGATGCCAACACTCGCTGGGGGGCTCGTAGGAGCCGCACCCAGACCGTCGTCGATGGGGAGGTCCTGGCCTCCTTGTTGGCGAGTCGACAACGACTCCAGGAGGCGACTGAACAATACGTGATCGCCTCCACCAGGGAGATCATGCACCTTCGTGCGGTTAACGATCGTTTAGAGAGGCGCGTGGCATCTCTCCAATAGCAGGCGGGTAGCCCTGCGGCGGATCAGGGAGAACGGTCGGCGGTTCCGGGAGAAGATGGTGAGCCCCTGTGAGGGCTGATGTATTTTCCGTTTCTTTTGTTACTTCCTTTTTCGGTGAATGAAAGAATAGTTTGCATAGCCCTCGCGACATTTTCGTTTTGAGATGTTCAATTTTGTTGCACAAGTTCTTCGAGCGATTAACTTCCTCGGGAAGCAGTCGATGAACAATCGATGTTCATGCTTTTTGCTGCCCTACCAGCGCTCTGCCGTTCTGCAGGTAGATCGGTTTTTATTTCACCGGAGTTGGTGATACGGCTCTGTGGGGAGCAAAAAGCTGCTTCTGCGCTTTCCAGAAGGCTTTTATGGCATTGGTCTTTTTCTATGCAGGTCGTTTTAGCGTACGGCGCACGCACCCGTTTACCATTGGAGGATGTTACTTTTGTAGGACGATCTCCTGAACCTTGTCAGTTTCCGTAAGATCAGTGGGCAATTCTCTGCGTTTAATAACCGTGATTCGGGATCAAAGGGAAATCTTTGCATGCGTCATGGTTCAGGCGATGGGCTCGGCGCGCAGCGGGGCGCTGCTTTCAACCTGGGAGGCCACGTGGAGGCATGGCCCAGGTGTTTTGAATCTCGGGGCTTCTGGCCTTGGTAGTTGTTCCCGGTTCATTTTTTTCCTATAAAAGGGGGAAAGAGGGGTCGTGTTAGGTCATTCCCAAAGTTTCTTTCCCATTGGAGTTTCCACCATGCTCATTTCTCCACTGTTGCGAGTGGGAGGGTCGAGCTTTCCTTTCATAAGCCCTTCGCCTTCGGACAGTTGGGGCGATGAAGGAGCTGCTGAAGAGTGGCTCGCCCTTAGGGGATGAGTCCCGGAGATCATATGGAGAGCGCACAGGGAGGGCGCAGAGATCACACGGAGAGCGAACATATGTGCTTCCAGTGTGACCTTTGTGGTTCCCCCTTGGGGAAGTACGGTAGGAAGTGTACACGGGCTCCCCATGACTCGCTTGAACTTCTCCTCCTCCCTCGATTCGGATTCCTGGGCTCGCCCGCCTGGGGAATCTTTCGCCACGTGGGGAGGGGGTGATAGTGTGCCGCCCGCAGGTACCTTGCCTTGGAGTTTGGGCAAGTTGGGGCGGTACACACTGGTTTGGGAGAGCGTTCCGGCGCCAGGGTCCGCGGGCTTCCTACCTACTCGCCGGGGGCCTCTCGGTTGGGTGGTTAGGGGTGACATTCCGTCCACCCTTTCCAATCACCCTGATATCTCGGTTGGGTCACCGAGATATCATTATTTACCGAAGCTGGCCGCAACTATTACTCCATGTCGCCCGCCCATTATCGGCGCGAGCTGACTGTTTGCGGTTTATCCGACTCATCGGTTGGGACGCCGGAGCATCACAGTTGCCCAGGTCTGCTTTGGAGCAGTTGCCCGAGTCTTGTGATTGTCTTTATTTTATGCATTTCAATGCTCTTGTAACGCCTCTTAGGTATTTGTAATTGGTTTTTATGGCAATGAAATAAAGAAAGTTTTGCTCTGTTTCTCAATCTCTATTTCTCCTATGTTAAGTTGTTGTTGCTGGCCATGGAATGCAAGGACGTCCCGTTAGTTTTTTAGGCGAGGATCCCGCATTATCCGAACTAGTCGGGGCTTGCAAACTGCCCTGGTCCAGACGGAGGTCAGAGATTGTTCGGTGGTAGAATACGCTCCTTATCTTGGTCCGAAGCTCGGAGATTTATGCCTCGTCCCCATTGGAGCCCGAATGTTTATGGCTCGGCCTTGCCGAGGTTCGGAGAATTTATCGCTCGGTCCAGCCGAGGTTCGGAGGATTTGTTACTTGGCCCTGCCAAGGTTCGGAGAATCTGTTGCTCGGCCTGTCTGAGGTTCGGAGGATTTGTTACTTGGCCCTGCCAAGGTTTGGAGATTTGGGGTGCTCGGAGAAGTGACCTAGTCGCCACCATGAGTCATAATGCTAGGTCCCTACGGCGTTCAGTGAGGGGCGTCAAGGTGGAACGGGCGGTGCATGGTCACGCTCTCCATTTATGACGTTACCCCTCCCGAGGGGATGAACTACTGCCAGGCGCTGGAATTCTTTCTTTTTTACATTTCCCGAAAGGCGGCCAGCTTAAAAGAGCTTGGGGAAGTGTTGGGAGCATTTATTATGGGGGGCCGGCAGATCGGGAGATACTCTGTTCAGGGGGGTTCCCGAACAGTCCATCCGCATTACCGATTTCACTCGAGATGGGGCACGGCCTTTCGGATTCTGCAGGCGCTAATTAAAGCGATGATACGTGGTGAGTTCTCATAGGTCGGTGGTTACGGCCCGACTGATCGAAATACTCGCATGACAAGTATAAATATGAACGGGGGTGGGCTGGTTTTTGCCACCCCTCTGGTTCAGCTTCAAAATAGTTTTCATCATGGCTTCTCAAGGAGGAGAGCGACCATCTGACGAACTAAGGGCGGCGATTAACGGCCTGCTACATCCGGTGGGGGGCCGTCCCACTATTACAGTCGACGGGCTGGGCCTGGCGTCGACCCTTGCGATCCACCAGCGGCTCGAGAGGGTTGTTGAAGAATATGTCGATGTTACCACGAGGGAGGTTGAGGCCCTACGCGGGTGGCGGACCGGCAGAAGGAGGAAATAGTGTCACTCCGCCAGCAAGTCACCGAGCTCTCCCAACGCCTGGAGGACTTGTTGGCTTCCGGGAGTGATAGTGTGCTCTAGCAAGGGCTTCTTCTTCTTTTTCTTTTTCTTTTGTTTCGTCGCCTTTGTCTTTCCCCCCTTTTCAATTAATGAATATAAAGTTTTATCAAACTGTGTATTTCACTGTTCCCAGAACATTTCCGAACGTTGGTTGGGGCTTTCCGATCGCCCAAGTCCAAGCTGATTTTTAGGAAATCACGGGCGGGTTTCGTTTAGGGAACAAAGGTCACCCGAATTTGAACATAGTTTAGGAGTCCGTTTAGATTGGTTGGGGCTTGTAAGCTGCCCGAGTCCGAACGCGAGTTTTCTTGGGGGGTTACTGGTCTCTATTTGGACCAGTGGCGGACCTAGGCGGTCCTTCAGAAGGAGTTCCTTTACTTCTTCGGAGTATCAAGAGGTTTTTGCCTTCGTTTTCATTTTTAGGGTACTCGAGAAGTTACCCTGCTTCAAACGACACCCTGGGGTGCAGCTAAGGCATGAGAATTTTGCTCATTTGGCTGACGATTTGGTCGTCAGGCGCGATCAGGGCACGGGAATATCACTTGGTTGGCCTGAGGAACTTGATAACTAAGGTCGCTCCCCGGGTTTGGCCGAGGTTTCTAGCGGCAGAATGTAGCCCTTGGCTTCAGCGAAAGTTTACGCACTCCGGTCTTGGCCGGGGCTTTAAAGATCGCAGCCCTGTCTAGGCTCGGGGATCTTGTTGCTCGGGCGTGCCGAGGTTTTGTTACTCGATCCAGCCGAGGTTCGGAGATTTTTTAGTTGGCCCTGCCAAGGTTCGGAGAATTTGTTGCTCGGCCCAGCCGAGGTTCGGAGATTTTTTACTTGGCCCTGCCAAGGTTCGGAGAATTTGTTGCTCGGCCCAGCTGAGGTTCGGAGATTTTTTACTTGGCCCTGCCAAGGTTCGGAGAATTTATTGCTCGGCCCAGCCGAGGTTCGGAGATTTTTTACTTGGCCCTGCCAAGGTTCGGAGAATTTGTTGCTCGGCCCAGCCGAGGTTCGGAGGATTTGTTACTTGGCCCTGCCAAGGTTCGGAGAATTTGTTGCTCAGCCCAGCCAAGGTTCGAAGGATTTCTGTTCAGATAGGTAACTCGGTCGTGCCGAGAATTGGTGAGCAGCACCTGTTTCTTTCCGCAATCTTTGGCAATGTAATGCATGATGATTCACGTTGCAAATTACGAAAACATGTGCCGATAGGAAGGTATAATAAGGTATATAAAAATGGAAAGTCTGTCCCCCGGATGTGGAACTCAGACAATCTCCGTAAGTATTATCAATAGGGTATGTCCTCCCGAGGTTCGGAGGATTTGTTACTTGGCCCTGCCAAGGTTCGGAGAATTTATTGCTCGGCCCAGCCAAGGTTCGGAGGATTTCTGTTCAGATAGGTAACTCGGTCGTGCCATGGATTGGTGAGCAGCACCTGTTTCTTTCCGCAATCTTTGGCAATGTAATGCATGATGATTCACATTGCAAATTACGAAAACATGTGCCGACAGGAAGGTATAATAAGGTATATAAAAATGGACTTATAGAGGACATACCCTATTGATAATACTTACGGATATTGTCTGAGTTCCACGTCCGGGGGACAGACTTTCCGTTTAGATCTTGCAGCTTGTAGGTTCCCGGTCCAATGATCTTCGCTATTTGGTATGGGCCTTCCCAGTTTGGTGCCAGCTTTCCTTGTTCCAGTGGTTTGGAAATAGAGGCTTTCCGGAGAACAAGGTGCCAGGCAGGAAGGCTTTCCCTTTGACTCTGGAGGCGTGGTAGCGGGCCACCCTTTGTTGATAAGCAGCCACTCTGATCCGGGCCTTCTCTCTAATCTCCTCTATCAGGTCGAGGTTGGTGCGGAGCTGTTCATCGCTAGCTTCCTCTGAGTAGCTTTCCACCCATAGCGAAGGGAGGCCTATCTCTACAGGGTAACGGTCTCCGTGCCGAAGGCGATCCAGAATGGGGTTTCACCTGTGGGGACCCTCGGGGTGGTGCGATAGGCCCATAGGACGTGGTGCAACTCGTCCGCTCACCTACCTTGGCTCTGGAAAGATGAGCTTTGATTCCTTGAAGCAGGATCCTGTTGGTCACTTCGGCCGCTCCGTTGGCTTGTGGATGCCCGACCGAGGTGAGGTGGTGACGGATTCCGTGCTCTTCGCAGAACTGGCGGAACTTACGGTTGTCGGATTGCTTGCCATTATCGGTGATTATAGTATGCGGGAGGCCGAATCGGCAGATGATGGACCTCCATACAAAGTCTCTGGCTCGTGCCTCGGTTATTTGTGCAACCGCCTCCGCCTTGACCCACTTAGTGAAGTAGTCAATGGCGACAAATAGAAATTTCCGCTGCCCCGTGGCAAGTGGGAATGGGTCGAGGATGTCCATCCCCCATTTGGCGAAGGGCCAAGCGGAGGATATAGGAACCAGGTCGGCGGAGGGGAGTCTTTGAATGGTTGAGTGCCTCTGGCATGGGTCGCAAGCTCGGACAAGATCGTCTGCATCCTTCTGCATTGTCGGCCAGTAGTAGCCTTGTCGCAGCACCTTGTGGCATAGGGACCGGCTTCCCAGATGGTTGTCACAAATCTCCTCATGCACTTCGTGGAGAGCATAGTCTGCTTCGGACGGGCGAAGGCATCTGAGCAGTGGCATGGAGAAGGACCGTTTGTAAAGTTGATCGTCGATCAGCATGTAGTGGGTGGCCTGTAGCTTCAGCTTTCTAGCCTCTCTCCGATCGGGTGGAAGCGACCCTTCTTTGAGATATTTCAGAATGGGATCGAACCATGATGGTTCGGCTTCAACTTGCATTATTCGGTCGGCTTCCGCGATGCTGGGCTTCTCCAGGGTCTCCAGGTGGAACTTTTGTTCGGCGTCCATTGATTCCATGGTCGCCAATCGGGACAGTAGGTCGGCGCGGGCATTTTCGGATCTGGGAATCTGAGTGATCTCAAATTCGAAAAATGGGGAAGCAGGCTCCGCACCTCTTGAAGATATCGAACCATGTTCGGCTTCCGAGCCTTAAACTCTCCTCATACATGGCCGGCCACTAGCTGAGAGTCGGTGAAGGCATTAAGCTTCTCCACCTTCAGATTGCGGGCGATTCGGAGACCGGCTAGCAGGGCTTCGTACTCAGCTTCGTTGTTGGAGGCCGGGAAAGAGAACCAGATGCCATATTCAAAGGTTACCCCCTCTGGACTGGTGAGAACCAGGCCTGCACTGGAGCGATGGGCATTAGATGACCCATCGACATGGAGGAGCCAGCGGGCTCTAGATTTTGGTTCTTCAGGGGAGTCTGGGGTAGAACCGTCCTCCAGGATGGTACACTCGAGGAGGAAGTCGGCTAGCACCTGAGCTTTGATGGCTGGGCGAGGCTGAAAGTGGATGTCATGCTCGCTCAACTCGACGGCCCACTTGGTCATTCTTCCTGATGTCTTGGGGCGGTGGACTATCGCCTTGATGGGTTGGTCAGTCAGGACCGTCACGGAATGTGCTTGGAAGTACGGTCGCAGCTTCCGAACTGAGGTGATTAAGGCCAACACCATCTTCTCAATTCTGCTATATCTTGTCTCCGCATCGCGGAGTAGCCTGCTGACATAGTAAATCGGCTTTTGGACCTTGCTTTCCTCTCTGACCAGCACCGAACAGACGGCACCTTCCGAAACAGCCAGGTACAAGAACAGGGTCTTGCCCGGGGTCGGACTGCTGAGGAGTGGGGGCGAGCCGAGGTATTTCTTGAGATCTTGAAATGATTTTTGACATTCAGGAGTCCACTGGAAGTTCTTAGCCGACCGAAGGGTTTTGAAGAAGGGGAGGCATCTCTCGGCCGACCGCGCTACAAAGTGGTTAAGAGCCGCTATCCTCCCGGTTAGGCGCTGGACCTCTTTAATAGATGCCGGGGGCGCCATTTGTTGGAGAGCTTGAATCTTCTGGGGGTTAGCTTCGATACCTCGCTGGGAGACCATGAAGCCGAGAAACTTCTCGGAGTTAACGCCGAAGGCGCATTTGGTCGGATTGAGCCTCATCCCATACTTGCGCAGCGTTGCAAAGCTCTCTGAGAGGTCCTCGACATGCCGTGATGCTTCTTTTCTCTTGACCAGCATGTCGTCCACGTACACCTCCATATTCCGGCCGATTTGCTCCTTGAATACTTTGTTAACCAGCCTTTGGTAGGTGGCACCTGCATTTTTAAGACCAAAGGGCATGACGCGGTAACAGTAAGTACCTCGGTCGGTTATGAAGGCAGTCTTTTCTTCATCCTCGGGGGCCATCTGGATTTGATTGTAGCCTGAATAGGCATCCATGAATGATAGCATCTGGTGACCTGAGGTGGCATCCATGAGCTGATCGATCCGGGGAAGAGGGAAGCTCCTTCAGGCAGGCTTTGTTGAGGTCGGTGAAGTCGATGCAAATCCTTCACTTGCCGTTCGACTTCTTCACCATGACGACGTTTGATAGCTAGCTTGGATAATTTACCTCCCGGACGAAATTTGCCTCGATGAGTTTGTCTACTTCTTCTTCAATGGCCTTTTGTCGTTCCGGGGCGAAGCTCCTCTTCTTCTGCTTGACAGGCCTGTGCATCTCGTCCACGTTGAGACGATGGATGAGAACCTCGGGGCTGATCCCTGGCATGTCAGAGGTGGACCAGGCGAAGATGTCAGCGTTGCTTCGGAGAAACCTGATCAATCTGTGCCGAGGTTCGCCCTTGAGTAGCGACCCGATTTTTATGGTTCGGTCGGGACGAGCCTCATCCAACGGCACCTCCTCCAGTTCCTCTGCTGGTTCTCCTCGCTGTTCGATGAAGTCCTCCCGAGCGTCTAGCCCATCAACCTCCGGCACTCTGGACTGAAGGCTGGTAACGAAACATTGCCGAGCCATGGCTTGACTTCCTCGAACAACTCCAACACCTTGTTCGGTGGAGAATTTCATGGACAAGTGGGGGATGGAGATAACTGCCTTGAGGGACATTAGGCCGGGCCTGCCGAATATGGTGTTGTATGGGGACCTGAGTTTGGTCACTAGGAAGTCCGTGTAGATAGTGGCCACAAGGGGCCAGGCTCCCGCGCGGACCGTCAGGGTGACGACCCCTTCCGGGACGATGATGTCTCCTGTGAATCCCATTAGGGTGGAATCCATGGCTCGAAGGTTTTCCATGAGTAACTTCATCTTGGCAAACACATCGAGGTACAAAACATTCACCGAACTTCCACTGTCAACAAGGATCCGGCTTACATCATAGTTATTCAAATTGAGGGATACAACTAATGCATCATCATGGGGGAACTATATCCCTTGGGGATCATCGTCGGAGAAGGAGAGCTCGCACGTCCGCGCCCTCTTTGGCGCTGATCCTTCACCATCATCCCTGGGGCTCGACCCGCCGGCCTCTTCGATCATGTTGATGCGGCCGATCATGGGCGGATTTGGTGGAGGAGGAGGTTGTTGAGGTTCGGGCTGGTGGTCACCTCCTTGCCCCGGCTCGAGCGCCCTCCTAAACTGATTCAGTCGTCCCCGCTGGATCAGCCTCTCAATTTATTTTTCAGCTACCAGCATTCTTCAGTATCGTGGCCGTGCTCCCGGTGGTAGCGGCAGTACTTGGTAGGGTCTCTTCGGGTCGGGTTCCCTCGGAGAGGAGCTGGCCGGGGGAGCTGGCGCTCTATTTCCATGAGGATCTGCGCCCGGAGCACGGTTAGCAGAGTGTAGCGATCGAATTGCTTGGGAGGGCTCCGGGAGCGATTCCTTGGTGGCAGCGGGGGAACTCTCTGGTGGCGAGGTGGACTCGGCCGAGGGCGGTACGGTGCCTGTCGGGACCTTTGGGCTCCTTCTTCTTTGCCAACTCGGCATGAGCAACTCTCCGTGATTCTTCGACCCTAGCGTATTTGTCCGCCAGGGCCATCATATCAGAGAGGTTAGGGGGGTAGCTGACTTCCATAGCCAGGTAGAAGTCGCTTTCCTTTGAGACTCCCCCCGCCAAGGCGGACATAGCCACCTCATGATTAAGGTGGTCCACCTCTAACATGGCCTTATTAAAATGGCCGAGATAATTTCTCAACAACTCCCCGTCTCTCTACTTGACTTCGGAGAGGGAGTCAGATCTTCGTCGGTGGCGGCGGCTGCTGACAAACTGGCCAATAAAAAGACGTCTCAGCTAGTCAAATGAATCAATGGAACCTAGCTTCAAGGCATTAAACCAGGTTCGGGCAGATCCTCTGAGGGTGGAGGAGAAAGCGCGGCAGAGGATCGCGTCGGATGCTCCGTGGAACATCATTATTGACCGGAAGCTGCTAAGATGGTCGTCCGGGTCAGAAGAGCCATGGTAGGGTTCGACGGCCAATAGCTTCACATGGGAGGGGATCACTTCCTCCATAATCCCTTTGGAGAAAGGGATGCCCTGCTCCACTTTGGGCTGAGGCGGATGGGCCTGCTTGGCAGTGTCCAGCTCCTGACGCATCTCCTAGATCTGCCGGTGGATCTCCTCTTTAGCGGTCAGAGGAGGAGCTGGGCGAGAGGATCGCAGGGACGGCATCGAATCATGGTGGGAGGTCACTGGGGAGAGGGACCGGGCTCGTCGAGATCTGGGAGGATCCCTGTCGTGGCCGCCTCGCGGGACTGGTTTGTCCCTCTGGGTCGATGTGGGGGGTCTGCGGCTTCATGCGGACTGAAGGAGGAAGTCACCGGTGAAGAAGGAATCGCGGCCTCCTTATGAAGGTGCGGAGCGGGAGGAGCCGTGAAGCGCTCCTGGACCAGGTGAGTCAGGGCCTGGACTTGCTGGACCAGCGAGGCGAACTGGTCCTGGGTTACCGAGATGGCTGGCGGCGATGGGGTTTCAATTGGTGGAGGTTGCGGCGCTACACCGTTCACTGGATCAGGCCTCTGGGAAGTGGCCTAGTCTTGGGCTTCAGAGGTTGCTCTTCTCCGATTGGCCATTAGAGAGGTTCTACTCCGGATCGAGATCCTTATCTCCTTTCTTCAAGTTTTAACGGGACTTGAGGCCCTTCCTCTAGCGCCAATCTGTTGCCGTCGGAATCCGTCCTCTGACTCGGGCGCAGTCGATCTTCTGGGGTGAACCTGCACACAAGTCCTCATGCAAGAGGCATTGGGGGTGGCCCTCCACGGAAGACCCTCCGACGCTCAAGTCAGTGGGGGGAAATCGGCGATCAATCAGAAAACGGGGAGGTGGATCTCTCCGGGGAGTCTCTCCAGGGACAGCCGATCGGGAGCTCTAGAGGAGAGAGCACCGACGAGCAGCTGGCGAGAGTGAGAGAGTGAGAGTGAGGGTGAGCGCATACCTAAGGGAATCTGGGAGCGTCATATTTATAGGTCGTCACCTGGATCTTGAGTGCCTTCTGGAAGGTTCGAAGGTTGTTAGGATACGGAGATGGATCGAATCGGCCGTTGGGATCCATATCTTGTTTGTTAGGGGATCGACGGCTAGGAGAGCTCCTTGATGGCTTGAGATCGGGTAGGTGCGTAGGTCCCAGGTAGCCGTGTTAGGTTCTAGACCACTCCTCAATATGATTCCTTGCCTGGGATTTTGTTACGATAGGCCTAGGCTCTCCCGCGTCAGGTTCCGCGGAGGTGAGTATTGGATCATGGATCGCTCAGTGAAGCCGAGCTATGGAAGCTCGGGGTAGACGAGCTACAGGAAGCTCGGGAGGACCGAGCTATAGGAAGCTCGGGAGAGGCGAGCTATAGGAAGCTCGGGAGTACCGAGCTATAGGAAGCTCGGGAGAGGCGAGCTATTGAAGCCCCGGGTGGCCGAGCTATAGGAAGCTCGGGGAAACCGAGCTGTGGAAGCTCAGGGGAGCCGAGCTATGGAGGCTCGGAAAAGCCAAGCTATGGAAGCCCGGAGAAAGCCGAACTATGGAAGCCCGGGGAAGCCGAGCTGTGGAAGCTGGGGGAGTCGAGCTGTGGAAGCTCGGGGAGACGAGCTATGGGAGCTCAGAGAAAGCCGAGCTATGGAAACTCGGGGAGCCGAGCTACGGGAAGCTCGGGGACACCATGGCGGGCGAAGGATGGGGTTAGTCTTAGCCTCCTCGCACGAATATTGATGCAATGACGATTTTACCCCCCAACAACATATACACTATACACACACACACACACACACACATATATATATATATATATATATATATATATATATATATATATATGTATGTATGTGTGTATATATGTGTGTATATATATGTGTGTATATATAAACACACACACACACACACACATATATATATATATATATATATATATATATATATATATATATATATGTGTGTGTGTGTGTATATATATATGTGTATATAAACACACACACACACACACACACACACACACACATATATATATATATATATATATATATATATATATATATATATATATATGTGTGTGTGTGTGTGTGTGTGTGTAGACAATAATTATTTTTTTTTAAAAAAAAAACAAACCCAAAAAGGAGGGGTCGTCAAAGGAAGATGCGGCGGTTTCTTGAGGCTTCTTGCCTCTTGACAGGCTCCTCCGAAGGCTTGGTCTCGATGGGGGGAGGAGGAGCATCGACGCCTGCTTTGATGGCGGTGCCGTCGAGGACTGGTGGCTGGAAGCTTTGCCACATTGAGATGGGAGCTTCAGCAATCGAGATCGCCACAGACTACGTGAAATGGATTGGAAGAATCCAGTCTTGCAGGCACGATCCGGCCCCGAGCATATGTTGCCCATGTGATTAAAATTCTTAGCTTCTTTTCCGACAATTCTTCATTGCATTCAAGCCAAGTCATCCACAAATCCAAGCAACGAACCAGAATCCACAGTTTAATGGATTAAAAGAATCCTAACCCCGTTGGAAGCCTCATGCTAATTGCTCAAAAACATGGAGAGATGCCGATAAAATCGCGATCAAAACGGGATCTTTCTGCGTGTCGATGAAAAAAAAATGGTGTCCAAAATAAGGTCGGGAACCGACGCAAAGGTAACAGAAATCCAAAAAAAAAAAAAAAGGTGGCACCTTTCCAAGGAGAACAAGAGATGCACGCGATCACGCAGCGAAGAAGCCCTAGTCCTTGAATCAATCAAAGCAAGCGTATCAAACCCTCGATCGAATTCTCTGGTTCCACCGCGCGGAAGGCTTCTTGAGAGAGACCAAGAGAAGCAAAGAACGAAATTAAAAAAAAAAAAAAAGCGCGATGGAGGAGAGACCAAGAGAATCAAATCTGGCGTGCTTCCTCTGGCGATCGTCGAACCAAAGAGGTGAGTCGGGAGAGATCGGCGGGGCACTTAAGCAGAGGACGCAGAGGACGCAGCCCGTGCCGATGGCGTCGTACGTGGGCGCCCGCGCCAGCGTTCTCTTGCTGCGCCTCTCTCCCTCGCCGCTGCTCCAGAGACAGAGCTTCTTGAATTTCTTGATGGGAAGAGAAGCGCCTGCTTCGCTTTCCTTCTCTTGGAACAAGACGACGACGACCCTCATCGTCTCTAACACCACCGCCACCGCATAAGGCCAACTCCCACAGCTCTGCCATAAAAGAATTAATTGATATAAAAGAAAAGGAACAACACAAGGGAAGCTGTAGTACCCGGTTCCTACGAACCAGGTTTAGGTTAATTCTAACCCGGTTCATGCGAACCAGGTCTGGGTTAATTCTAACCCGGTTCATGTGAACCAGTCTAGGTTGATTTAATGTATTGAGTAACGCTTCGCTCGCAGTGATGACGCTTTGGTTCTCCAGATCTCATAACCGAAAGCGTCTCGCTA
>UESW01001424.1:385034-414914 GCA_900491605.1 Calamus simplicifolius | reverse complement strand
AAATTTAATAGTGGGGAGGTTAACTCTCCCTATTAATTAGGGTGGCACTTGGTGTTATTATAACATTTAAGTTCTCTGTATACCGCTTGGATTCTCGAGCCGCGTCTGATGGGTTTCCGAGTCCTTGGGCTGAAGCGTTGCGTAGGGAATTATTTATTCGATGGAGGGGGGACTCCCTCCATCATCCGGGCATCCGCTTTCATCAGGTAATCCTCTGCCTCTCAGAGAGAGAGAGAGAGAGAGGGAGAGAGAGAAAGCATGTGAAACAGAGAGAAAGAGAACCAGAGAGAGAGAAAGAGCCTGAGAGAAACAGAGAAAGAGAACCAGAGAGAGAGAAAGAGCCTGAGAGAGAGAGAAAGAGAACCAGAGAGAGAGAAAGAGCTTGAGAGAGAGAGAAAGAGAACCAGGTTCGGGTTTGGCACTGGGTTGTGCAACGCTCCTTTTTAACTGAGCATTTCATTTGCACAGACCTTTAACCCGATGCGTTACAAAAGAGGCTTTATATATGTGATTGAGGAGGGGGCTTCCTTCATCAGCTTAGCATCGGTTTTCCCTTCAGGTAATTTTCCCAGATCTACTTAGAGAGAGAGAGAGAGAGAGAGATAGAGTATCAGGAGAAAGAAACAGAGAGAGAGAGACAGCGGGACAGAGAGATAGGAAACCGGCCGATCCCGTTGGTTCAGGCCCGGCGGCGTGCTCGCCGCCGCGCCGGGCCTGATACTTGGCCGGCGAACCCGCCGGCGCCGGGGGAGGCGTCCGGCGGGGTGGTGGTGGAGAGAGAGAGGAGAGGGAGGGCCAATTGGCCCTCCTCTCGCGCGGTGGCGGAAGCCGAACCGGCTCCGCCGGTTGGTTCGGGCCCGGCGGCGTGCTCGCCGCCTCGCCGGGCCCGAGGCTTGGACTGCCGCCTCCACCGGCGCCGGGCGTGCGTCCGGTGGAGGTCCGCCGGCCATGGTGGCCGGCCGTGCCGCCGGCACACTTCCGTGCCGCGCGGAGGAATTAGAGAGAGAGTGAGAAATTGAGGGGGAGAGAAAGGATTTGGCGGCCGGCCGCGGCGGCGGCCGGCTCTGGCCCGGCCAACGGCGGCCGGGCCGCCCTCAATTTGGCCGGCGGCAGCCCCGGCCGCCGGCCATGTGCCCGTCCCCTGTTCGGTGAAACAGGGGATCGGGGGGTGATAAAAGGCTGAACCGGGCCGGCTGGGCCGGCCGGTTCAGGCCTTTTGGGCCATGCTGTGAGCCGATTTTGGGCTGGTTTTTGGGCCTCTGTAACGGGCCGAAAATATAAAATAATTATATGGTTGGAATCTAGGTTGAATCTAGTTTCTTGGGGTATTTTTACTTCCCCATTTGAGTGAGTATGGTGAGAGATATTCGAGTCCGAAGTTGGGCCCGTGGATTGGTTAGGGTAGAGTCTTAGGAATCATTTCATTATCCAGATGTTAATCATTTAATTGTGTAAAATGATCCTGTAGGTATCCCGACATCTGATTAGCTGATATATCTGTTGAATTGCATGCGAAGGTAAGTAAACCAGTTATCAGTTTATTATAATTATTTCAGGATATGCGTAGTTAAATTATGAATTGTTATTAACTAAATGTGTGAGTAGATGAATACTATGATTTCATATGCTATACATGTGAGATGTTATTATGCATGTGAGATGCTGTTGCTATGCATGTGAGATGCCGTTGTGCTATGCATGTGAGATGCCGTTGCTATGTTGTTGCTATGCATGAGAGATGCTGTTGCTATGCATGAGAGATGCAGTTGCTATGCATAAGAGATGCAGTTAGCGTGACATTGATGTGATATATTACATGCAATTGTTCAGTAAGTATAATCCACTGTTTTACTACATGATTGATGTATTGATGTATTGATGTGATGTGAGGTACTGTTATGTGTCGCCACGGCTCTCCTTTATCCTGTCATACCACACACGTCTAGAGGACGTGTTCTGGTGGATTTCGACATGGCGTGACCCTAGGTATCTTGACCTTTTAGTAGGGGGATACTTCTAGGGAATGCTTGTTGATACATTATTGGCGTGACCCTAGGTATCTTGACCTTTTAGTAGGGGGATACTTCTAGGGAATGCTTGTTGATACATTATTGGCGTGACCCTAGGTATCTTGACCTTTTAGTAGGGGGATACTTCTAGGGAATGCTTGTTGATACATTATTGGCGTGACCCTAGGTATCTTGACCTTTTAGTAGGGGGATACTTCTAGGGAATGCTTGTTGATACATTATTGGCGTGACCCTAGGTATCTTGACCTTTTAGTAGGGGGATACTTCTAGGGAATGCTTGTTGGTATATGATTGGCGTGACCCTGGTATCTTGACCTTTCAGTAGGGGGATGCTTTAAGGGAATGCTGGCTGGTACACTATTGAGACATCGCAGGGCCGTGGGTCACATTTACAGTTACCATTGAGAGTATAAACAGTGGGTTTACTTATATAATATAATTGAGCGGCTATGGATGCAAATGATTGGTATTATATTCATAAGTGCCGCCGCGGTTCTCCTTTGTTATGGGGCATTGTAGGGCCGTGGGACACGCATGATATAATACTTATATTGCATAATGGAGTGATTGTGAATGCAAAAGAATGAATTATATTGATATGTGCCGCCACGGCTCTCCTTTGTTATGGGGCATTGCAGAGCCGTGGGACACATATAATATAATATGACAATGAATTGTTTATATACACTGATAATTTGCTATGATATAATGTAACAATGATGAGTTTACTTACATTACATGTTTGAGTATTTGTGAAATGTTTATGCATGCAGATTATTTATATGCTTATTGATTGCGATGCTATGATTGGACTGTATAACATGGTTTACTTACTGAGTGTAAGCTCACAAAATCCTTACAATGTTTTTATCAGAGCCACGAGGTTGAAGATGGATTTTGGGGTGATGGATCTTCTATTAAATAAGCCAGATCATTATTTTGTTGTAGCCCCAATATTATATATGTGTAGGGCTTGATGCCCAGACTTTATCATTGTGGTGTGTAAGGAACCATAGGTTCGTTGGAGCTTCTATACAGTGGATTCATATGTTGATGTAACCCCTGTAATGCTTATGTGTAGGGCTTGTAGTCCAAATCTTTAGTTATGGATTGTATAAAGACATGAACTTGAATGATATATAGGTTATTGCTTTTATTGAACTCAGTGTCATGTTTCGGGACGCCTTGCGTGCCCGGCACGCGGCGGGTTGTCACCCTAGCTCAAAATTTTGGGTCTGGGGCGTGACAGTAGATGCCATGGATCAAATGCTGCAGGGGCTTGAATCTTTTCAATTGGCCTCTACACTGTAGGCTGTTGATGAGTTCCTTTCCGAGGGCTCATTGCAGAACTGAGAAGCGTATAGAATTTACTTAGCATGTGCATGCAGTTAGGGATGCAACTTGGGCCAGGTTCAACCCAAACCCAGTCCGTCGAACCTGATTTACAATAGTGTTTAAACTCATGTTTGCCCAATCCGAACCCGAAAGATTCGAATTTAATCCGGTCTGATTTGCAATTGATCCGAGTTAGGGTTGACTGTAATCCGAACCTGAGATAAACCGAACCCGAAGGTTATCTGAACAGGGGTAGCTTATCGGCACCAGATTTTTTGGGGCGTTGAATGCACCAATCAAATCGGACGAGATGGTCAACTTGAGGGCGAGAAGGGCAAGGCCGTCGGTCGCAAGCAAGAAAAAGGATAAACATAAAGGCGGACCACCCATATATTTCGTTTTATTTTTTGCCTCCTCTTCTTTATTTACAGCACCTCATTTTCTTCTTTAGTTCAAGTAAGACTTTTTTTTTTAATACAATGTTAAAGTCCTAAGTTCAGCTTATGTGTTTGGCAAGGGATATTGTTTTTCGTCTTTGGGATCCATAATTCGATGTTTATTTACCTTGAAAAAAGCATTTTATTTTTTTTTTTTCTCATCAATCCGAATTCCAATCCGAAACTTAATCCGAACCCAATTTTTAAAATAGGTTAGGGTTGAGGTTTTACAAATAGGATTAGGGTTAGGGTTATGGTTGATATTTTATAAATAGAGTTAGAGTTAGGGTTGAGAAAAATCTGAATTTCATAAGCACGTGTTGCACCCCTTCATGCAGTGAACCCTTTTTCTTTTTTTCGGACGTCCTACGGTGCCCCTCATTCTTACTACATCGGATTGTATATTCACATGCAATGCACCTGGATCTTTGATATAGACCTTTTGCTTTAGCAGTCGCAGTGTCCCTTCGAAAGATTTGAGTTTGCAGATGTGTGTTTGCTTCAGCATGTGCTAACAGCATGTTATATTCGATCTTTTCAGGCCTTCTTGCTTGCACCAGCTTAGGACGCCGCAGCATGCATGGGTTTCACAGGCCGCTTCCAAGCTTTGAGCAACTCGGGAGCTATCAAACGGTTACTAGATTCCCTTATGGTTCTTTCCATTTGGGGACTCACCAGCCAAAGGTCTCTCCCTACGAAAGTTGTGCTCTGCATGCAAGCCAGGTCTTATCTGAATCCACCAAAGTTGTTTCAAACCGTCCTCTGTCACCTCATCTGCCTCTGAAGAAGCCACAGCTGAGTGCAACTTATTCAATTTCCCATCGTATATTTGGAGTTTCTATAGCATCACTAATCCTTATGGTTCCTGATGATGCCCAATCACCGATCCTGAACGTCGGGAACAGAGTGCTTCTCGAACCTTTGCTTCATCAGGTTGCCTGCAAAGAAGTCCCAAGATCGGAGAAGATTCTCCGGTGGGACCCTCTGACACCTAAGTTAGCAATTGAGGTCACAGCTGAAGAGGGGCTCGAGTGAGCCCTTTTGGTATGGAAAAGGGGATCTCAGAGAGGAGGGATTCCTTTCTGAGTGCTAAGACATCGATTTTGGGGATTATCGCACATACCTGTTTAGAGAGTGAATTCACCTTTTTATAGGGGTTGACATAATCACGTGGGATTCTGTGAGGAAGGAATGTCTGCGGGTTCTTGGAAGTTGTATGGATCTAGGCTGGTTATGGGTCCTGTCCCATCGGAGAGGGAGAAAACGATGGTTGGTGGGTTCTGTCCCATCAATCAGTGGGGCTGCTGAGTGTTGGGTCTAGTCCCATCAACAACGTGGCCAGTGGGTAGGTGGATCTAGCATTGTCAGGCGGCGCGAGTCAGAGAGGTGGTTTCTTGAACTGCTGGGCCATGCTAGGGCCGATCTGGAGAGAACTGGGACATCTCGACCTTCCCGGGGAGCCGAGGCTGAGCCTGGTTGACCAGGGGCGGCCGGGGCTGACCTCCCCGGCCAGGAAGTACCAGGGAGGGGCTGGCCAGGGATGGCCGGGCCGACTCGGTGGGCTCGGAGACGCCAGGGTCGAGAGGGCCAGCCAGGAACGGCCGGGGCCGACTCGGCGGGCTTGGAGATGCCGGGACCGAGAGGGGCCGGCCAGGGATGACCGGGCTGACTCGGTAGGCTCGGAGACGCCTGGGCCGAGAGGGGCCGGCCAGGAATGGCCGGGGCCGACTCGGCGGGCTTGGAGATGCCGGGGCCGAGAGGGGCCGGCCAGGGATAGCCTGGGCTGACTCGGCGGGCTCGGAGATGCCGGGGCCAAGAGGTGCCGGCCAGGAATGGCCGAGGCCGACTCGGCGGGCTTGGACGCCGAGGCCGAGAGGGGCCAGGCAGGGATGGCCTGGGCCGACTCGGCGAGCTTAGAGACACCGGGCCAAGAGGGGCTGGCCAGGAATGGCCTGGGCCAACTCGGCGGGCCTAGAGACGCCGGGGCTGAGAGGGGCCGGCCAGGAATGGCCGGGGCCGACTCGGTGGGCTTGGAGATGCCGGGGCCGAGAGGGGCTGGCCAGGAATGGCCAGGGCCGACTCGGCGAGCTTGGAGACATCGGAGCCGAGAGGGGCCGGCCAGGGATGGCCTGGGCTGACTCGGCAGGCTAGGAGACGCCGGGGCCGAGAGGGGCCGGCTAGAAATGGCCTGGGCCGACTCGGCGGGCCTGGAGACGCTGGGGCCGAGAGGGGCCGGCCAGGAATGGCCGGGCCGACTCAGCGGGCCTGGAGATGCCGGGGCCGAGAGGTGCCAGCCAGGAATGGCCGGGGCCAACTCGGCGGGCCTAGAGATGCCAGGGCCGAGAGGGGACGATCAGGGATGGCTTGGGCCGACTCGGCGGGCTTGAAGACGCCGGGGCCAAGAGGGGACAACCAGGGATGGCCTGGGCTGACTCGGCAGGCTTGGAGATGCCGGGGCCGAGAGGGGTCGGCGAAGAATGGCCGGAGCTGACTCGGCAGGCCTGGAGACGCCGGGGCCAAGAGGGGACGACTAAGGATGGCCTGGGCCAACTCAGCGGGCTTGGAGATGCCGGGGCCGGCCAGGAATGGCCAGGGCCGCAAAAATACTCTGGTTTTATCGAGATTGCCCCTGTGGCTGCACGTGGCTACACCAACCATATCAGATGCCCCCCCGCCCCTGAGCGCTAAGGACCATGCACCTGCCGCCCTTTGGGCGAAAGGGGCGCGGAAATTCAAAAGGAATGATTGCTTCTTTTGGTGCACTTTAAATGGGCTGATGAGTTGGCTCTTGGTTTCAAGGCGGTGTCTCTTCGAAGACCTCCCGTAATCATGCGTTAGGTGGGGTTGACGTTGGCGCTGGACGCTCCGGAGAAAGAGCTCATCGAGTAGTGGAGAAAAGGCAAGGACATCATTGCTGCCCCATTTTCTATTCCCCACGATTGGCTAGGGATCACGTCTCTTGGGAAAATGAGGTAGCACGTCTCAGGCCCAGGCGAGATTTTCGGCTGCAGCCTGCAGCGCAATGGATGCATGCCAGGTAGCAGGATCTCGGGCAGCGCTAGCCGGAGATAGGGGCTATAAAAGCCTTCCAAGGGCCTGTGGAAACCTTTATGCTGCCATTGCTTTTTCTGCTTCCTTCTTCTTTGAGTTCCTCTTCTGTGACCTGAGCCTTTTCAACTCCCAGGTTAGTCTTATCCCCTTCTTTTCCTATGGACCGTAGCGCCATTAGGGAGGGTAAGAGACTTGTAGAGGAGTCTTCCCAGTTGATAGCGAAACCAGGCCCCTGCGACTAGTGGCTAAATGCCTCGACCATCGGGCGGCGTCGTTATCCATGACCCATCAAGGGCACTAGGACCTCCGCCTACCTCTGGTCCTCCCATTAGGGCAGTCCCCCTGTCCTCTCGCCGTCCGGTCCTTCCTCCAGCGGTGAGCTCTGATCCAGCGGGTCCATCGGGGGTAGCCTCAACCATGACCCCTAAGGATGTAGAGGCCATTAGGGCTAAGTTCCTGGTCCCTAATTTCATTGGTCTGTCCGTGCCGGGGCCCAAAGATAGGGTGATTTTTGACCATCCAGGTCGGGTCGCTCTATATGAGGAGTTCTTCTAGTGCGGGCTACGTCTTCCCTTTCACCCTTTCTTTCTTAACCTTTTAGAGAGGTATAGATTAGTGCCTACACAGTTGACTCCGAATTCGATTCGGATCATTTGCGCCTTCGTTATCCTTTGCCCCTTTGAGGGGGCCCATCCAGAGTTGTCCCTGTTCCGAGCCTTTTACAAACTCCGCCGTCAAGGCGAGGAGGCCTGGTGGGCCTTTACCGCCAGGCTGGGTAGAGCCTTCCCCCTAGGCCTCCCGTCCAAAATTAGAGGGTGGATGTCTAGGTTCCTTTTTGCTCATGTTGAGGGGGTGAGAGCTGTTTGGAGGGAGCTCGATACTGGCTCCAACGATGACTCCTCCGTAAGGGAGAGAGACAAGGATCTGTTTACCCAGTTATCCAATTGTCAGATCCCCGGCTATAAGGAACTCCTATCCTAGGAGAACCTGATAGAGGCCGAGTTGGCCCCGGTGACCGGTGAGCCTGAATCGCTTTGTCCTGTTTTTCTGTTTACTGCATGTCGCTGCTAATGCCGATTATCTTTTCTTGTGCAGCCATGAAGTTCTCCGTCAGCGAGTTCGAGGCCATCGCAAGGCAAAAGAGGCCGGCGACCGGAGAGTCGTCTAGGCCATCGAAGAAGCTTCGGAGAAGGGAGCCGGCCAGGCCGGCCATAGCCCCCACAGCCCCAACGCCCGTGGGGGAACCGGCCGAGAGGAAGCTGGTGGTGAGAGTGGTCCAAAGGCCAGCCGGGGCCGAAGTTGAAGAGGGGAGATCCCGGCCACCGCCGAAACACCGGTGGTGGTTTTGGATGAAGAAGCCCCTGCCGTCGCCGACGTGCCCGAGGCGGGGCGGGTCACGTTGCTGTTGGCCCCCCGGCTGCTGCAGAGCCAGGGAGGGAGAGCGCTCCCCATTCGCCGGTGAGGGGGAGCGGATCGCCAGGGAGGCCCGAGATGGGGCGGAGGCGACCGAGGAGCAGAGGGATGAGCTGAGGAGCTCATCCACCAATTGTCTTGGCGCCCAGACCGTCCTCAGGTGGAGGGTCCGCAGGAGGGACATACGCGCCTGGTCCCTACCATCGGTAGAATGGCGGATGCCGCCCGAGCCTCCCGTCTCTTATCGGGAGTTTGGGCCGCCGATTTTGAAGAGGAGATGCGGGGGATGAGCCACTCCGCACTCATGGACATGATTTTGGTCTCCATCATCCAGGTAACCTTTCAGATCTTCTTTCTTTTTCCAATGCTTCTCTCTTTGTAGCTAACGCGTTTCTCCTATTGCAGATGGCCAACGATGCCCTTGGGCTTTGCGAGGCGCTGGCCCAGTCTTCCAGCACACTGGCAAGGGCTCTGGCGTGGGCCGACAAATACCGGAAGGAGAGCATGGCGCACGCCGATAGCCTTGCTCAACTTTGCTAGGAGACCGTGGCCCGCGAGGAGGGCTATGCCAGCCGCCTTCAGGAAATGGAGAGCCGGGCCACTGCATCTGAGGCCAAATGGAATTGGCCTTGGAAAGGTCAAGGCTGCCGTGGTGCAGATCGAGGAGCTTACTAGGTGGCTCCAAAGCGCCGGGAGGAGGCCCGGGCCGCCGGGGAGAAGGCCGCTGCAGTGGAGAAAGCGGCAGCGGAAGTTGTTTTGGAGAAGGCCGGTGTGGTGGCCTGCGCTGATGAGGCCAGTGCCCGTGCCGTAGAAGCTGAGGCCAAGGCTTGGGAGGCTGAAAACAAGGCACAGCGGGCCGAGGCCGGGTAGGCCGTCTCCAAGTTCAAGGCTTCGCCAGAGTTCAGGCAGGAGGTCCTCGAAGCCAGCCTTGACGCTTATCTTCAAGGCTTCAAGATGGGAAAAGTCCGAGTAGCCGCGGCCCTCGAGGTCGACATTGCCGATCTTGAATACATCCGGGCCGGGGGTCCCAATGAGGAGCCGGTTGGGGAGAAGGACGATGGGAAGCCTGGCCCCGGCGAGCCTTGAATTGTATTTCTTTTTTCTTTATCTTATGTAACTGACCTTGGGCCCAATTTTGTACTTATTTTGGCTATCAATGAAGAAACTTTTTGTCCAAGCTTCTTACTTTTGTACCTCTCTTCCATAGTTAATGAAAAAGTCCTTTATTCAAAATCTATTTTGTCTTGATCTGTTTGCTTCTTTCGCTTTTGAGAGAAACGCATTACTGTGCCAAATCAGACATGCCGGTGACATTGTAGCTGAATATTGTATCTTCCAAACTGTTCTTTTGAACCTTGAGTGTTGTGCGTATCGGCCGTGCCGAGACCGAACTGCAATTTGGACTTGGCAACACTTGAACACATCGCTGAGATGTAAACTGGCTACATGAATGCCCAGTGCTGTTTTAGGCTGTTTGAAAGAAGGCTTGCCTATGTATGAATCTTTTTGAAGGCTTGGAAAAATCGACAGATCACTTGCTACCGGGATTAATTTTGGAGGTGTCGAGGCCAACCAGAAATGGTCAGAACCGATTTAGCCATTGTAAGGGCACCAAGGGCAAGTGAAGTTGACCAGAGGAAGTCTATGTCGACTTGCTCGGTGCTAAAAACGCCTGAACCGGTTAGGGCTGATTAGGAAAGGCCACGACCGTGCCGTCTGGTTCAGGGTTCATGGGAGCCAATCAGGGCCCTTTAAAACTATCTTAATGGGCATGAATTTTGTAAGCGGGGCGACTTGAACACACATCGAGCTGTTAGGAGAGATACCACCATGCCGGGCTGAGGGGGGTGGTGCCGATGGTTGCCTTGAACCGCTTCAGTGGTATGTAAGCCACCTGAAGTGTGACTCAACCGGGTACGGGACTGTTAGGGTCTTGACCGACTCGGGGGCACCGCCGTGCCGGGGCCGAGTGGTGTCTCGTTAGTCGCGATACCAGTGAGTTCCTTTTGAACCACTTCAGGGGTTTATGTGCCACCTGAAGGGTGACTGTTGGCCCAGATGACAACCCAAGAGGGGGGGGGGTGAATTGGGTTCTTTAAAAAATTTAAACTTTTTAAGTATTTGTTTGCTTAGTGAGTAAAAGTGAATGCAGATGCTAAAACAAAATACAATCAAAAGATAGAGATAGAGATAGAGATAAAGGAGACACGACAAACACAAAGATTTTATAGTGGTTCGGTATATCCAACACCTACGTCCACTCCCAAGATTCACTTGGGTCCACACTATAATTTTCCTTGATTACAGCCGAGTTGTTTTACAAGCTCACAACTCAAACTTGTTGTTTTCCCGGGATCACAACGAACCCAGTCGGTTTTCTGGGCTCACCAGCACAAAAACCCTAACACAAGCTATACCAAGCTTGTACCAAGGTAAGACTCCTCCACTAGTTCAATCCCCCAGATTGAACTAGACAAAAATAATAGAAATATTGTTTTTCAAGTACACAGCTCCTCAATGAGCAGATAATCAAATAAAAGAACAAAGTTTAGAAAAGCCTGATTTGTAGTTGGTTGGCTTTTGAGCTTTTCTTCTTTTCTTCTCTTCCTCAACTCCTTTGAAGTGTAGAATCGGGCCTCAGCTCGGATTCTTCACGGACTGAACGTTGGAGTTGATTTGAACTTTTTCTTCCTTTCTTTGAATATTGAAAATCTCTTGAGTTGCTCTTGAATAGCTCTTGGATTTTCTTCTAAAGCTTTCTTGGATTGTTGAACTTGAGCACATACGAAGCTTCCTTTGATTTACACTTTTTCTTTCACTCTATTTTTGAATCTCAGATTTTTTCAAATGACGCTCTATTTTTCTCTTTTCTGAAGGATTTTTCTTTTTCTCTCTTGATTGTATTTCTCTATTCTTTGATTTGAAAACGGCTTCTCTATTTATAGATTCTGCAAAAATATAGCCGTTAGAAATAAAGAAAGATAGCCGTTGATGAAAAATCTTACCGTTGGCGCTGAGTTGGCATTCTGAAAAATCACGCCCAGATTTGTTGGAGTCGACTCCAGCTTTGGGCGAGTCGGCTCGAAGACGCGATACCAAAAATAGAAATATTCAGAAAGTTAAAGGGTCGACTCAACGAAAATAAAGTGTCGACTCCTGACAGTCGAGGGTCGACTCATAAAAAGTTAGGGGTCGACTCACGAAGTTCTCAGAAAAACAATTCTCTGGAGTCTGAGCGGAGTCGACTCACACAGTCATGGAGTCGGCTTGACAGAATCGGGGGTCGACTCTTGAAATCACAGGGTCGACTCGTGAAAATCAGGAATCTCTGTATACTGAGTGGAGTCGACTCTGAAACTCTAGAGTCGGCTCCGGAACGTATCAAAAATCAGAGTAATTTCTGATTGACTTGAAATTCATTCCAGATTAATTTTAAATCATTTTTGACTTGAATAGAATAAAATTGTCATTAGGAATCAATTCAAGAAATGTTCCAAAAACTCATTGATTGAAATATGAAGTATAAAATTTCTTTTTGAAAGCTTAACATGGAGCTTGAAGTTAATTTCAAATTGATTAAAGGTTATACTTAATTACTCATTGATTGTTCTAAATAAATTCATTGCTCATGTAAATAAACTCATTGCATCTTTTAATATACTCATGGCTTTTGGTAATCATCAAAATCAATTAGATTGGGGCAACAATTTCTCAACAATCTCCCCAACAATCTCCCCCTTTTTGATGATGACAAAAACATTGAGTATATGCATAATTGATTAAAGAATTTATTTTATTTTCATAGTTAGGCTAGGCTCCCCCTGAATGAGGTAGCTCCCCTATGAAACTCAAATAAGTATTCCATTAATTTAATTAGTTAAATTTCTCCCATGCATATATAGTTATAAACTCTCCCCCTTTTTTGTTATCAACAAAAAGGTAGAGATGCATCAAACATAATCATTCATTCAAGATATGTTTTAACAAAATCTGAGATTCATTGATAATAGGAGAAGTACATTCAAACTTAGATTACATTGAGCATTCAAAATTGACTTTTCATTACATCAATGTATCAAAATGTAAAACATAATATGAACTTCATTACATTGTAAAGACTAAGCATCTATTACATCAAAAGTGAGTCCTTACAATCCTAGTTAAGTGATCTATAATATTTTTCATTCCATCTGTTTGAATCTTAACATAATCCTTCAGTCTTTCATCTACAAAAGTGCAAGCAGTCAATATTTTGTCTTGAAGTTCAGCATTGCATTTTGCATAGGTCTCACCATCTCCACAGACGTCTTTAAGTTCTTCAAAGATATTCTTTAGGTCTCCACTTAAAGACTCAGATGAAGTGCTAAGAGTTGATTCTATCTTGGTGATCCGATCATCTAAAGAATAAAGAGTTTCTTTAATATTCATAAATTTGTTGTCAAACTATAATTTCAATTTATCTGCCTGATCATCAAGAAGACCTTTAAGCTGCCTTAACTGAAGATCTGAAAAACCGACAGATGAAGATGATGACTGATCAACCATCGGAGCAGGGGAAGGGGCTGGAGCAGGAACAGGAGAGCTCGGAGGTACAGGCGATGAATGTCTAACTGACGGTCCAGGTGCCTCTGTCCGTGGCTCTATCTTCCATCAAACCTTTCCTTTCCCATCTGCCATTCTTCTTCACAAAACCCATTCTATGAATAGTGGCCAAACTGTAGTAATCAGTATGTCTTAGATTCCTCATTGGCTCACTATCGGAATGATTATCCTTGGCTTTGAAAGATTTTAGTAAGAATCATGCCATAGGGATAAACTGGATTTCCTTTGCTCCACAATCAGCAATGTACCATAATATCATGCTCGAAGATTAATGGTTTGCCAGTTACTATTGCATCCATCACAAATATATCTCTCTTAGAAACATAGTCAAATCTCCCAATCTTGGGGAATAGAATTCTACTACAAATATTGTGGAGAAGTCTAATTCTAAGGACAGTTGATTAGCAAAGACCTCTTCAAAACCAACAATCTCTCTGTTAAGCAATCTTGATAGAGCTGGCTTCTATCATCAGAGAAAAAGTAGAGTACCCGACACTGGAAGATCCAACAACCTTGAAAGCAAATCCACTGTCACAGATATTCTATTTCCTCTAATGATGCTTACCAGTCCATATCTCCTCTTGATAGATTTTTATAAAATTCTTTAACTAGGGCTGGGTAGGTAGGACAATCTAAAGAACATATCTTTTCCCATCCCATTCAATCAACTGCCTCCCCACAAGAAATCCTTCAGCCTCAAATAATTCAAAATCGACTTTCCTCCCGGTAGTAATCACTCTATCGGCAAGTCGATCTACCTGAGATGGAGCCGTAGAGGAGAAGCACTAGGAGTCGAAGAGGATGAGGTTGAATCCAAGCTCGGTGAAGGTTCACGAGCGGGACGCCTCACGGTCTTCCTTACCGCCTTCTTCCTTTTCACCTCGGCGCACCAAGGTTAGATCCATGAGTTTTAGGGGCCATTTGATCTAGTGGAAGGTTAATCAGGGATTTCTGAGGATTTGGTAGGTTAGGAAAAATTTTGGAGAGAGTATTTGGATGATTTGAAATGATAGAAACGAACGAGGAGTCGACTCTGCCCTAGATAAATTGACCTGGGACCACTTCGAGTCGGCTCCCGCAAAGTGTGGGGTCGACTCCGAGTAGTCACAGAAATCTATCCCGAAGTGGAGTCGACTCACGCAGAGAGGGGTCGACTCTAGAGTTTAGTAGAAACATGGAGTCGACTCCGATACTGACCGAGTCGGCTCCGAGACCATTTCAGAGCAAAAACATAAAGTTTCAGATAATCTGAAATGTGTCCGGATATTGATCATAAAAATTGATAAATAATCATTGGATTTTAATAGATCAATTAGATGTGAATTCTAGATAAGATTTCCTTAAAGATCAAGGATTTGAAAGAATTTTAGATAAAATTTCCTTAGGGGTTTCAAATTCATTCTAATGGATCACAAATCCCTAACTCTCCTCTAAGATAACAGAATCTTTCTTCACTCAAGGGTTTTGTAAATATGTCTGCTAATTGTTCTTCAGTATTAACATAATCAAGACATATTTTCATTAGTTACATGTTCTCTTATAAAATGATATCTAATTTCTATGTGTTTAGTTCTAGAATGTTGAATTGGATTTTTTGTTAGATTAATTGCACTTGTGTTATCACATTTATAGGTGTTTTATCAAGTGTGATACCATAGTCTTCAAGTTGTCGCTTAATCCATAGGATTTGAGCACAGCAACTTCCAGCTGCAACATATTCAGCTTCAGTAGTTGATAATGCAACTGAATTTTGCTTTTTGCTAAACCATGAGATTAAGTTACTTCCTAAGAATTGGCATGCACCACTTGTGCTTTTTCTATCTAACTTACATCCAGCATAATCAGAATCAGTATATGCAATTAAGTTAATGTTGAGTCTCTAGAATACCATAAACCTACATTTTTTGTTCCACTTAAGTATCTTAGTATTCTTTTAACGCAATTAAATGTGATTCTTTAGGTTCAGACTGAAATCTAGCACATAAGCAAACAGCAAACATTATGTCTGGTCTACTTGCAGTTAAGTAAAGTAGGGATCCGATTATACCTCGATAATATTTTTGATCAACCTTCTTACCTTCTTCATCTTTGTCCAGCTTGCATGAAGGACTCATTGGTGTTCCGAGGGGTTTGATTGATTCCATACCAAACTTCTTTAGAATTTCTCTTGTGTACTTTGTTTGGTTGATAAAGATTCCCTCTTTGCTTTGTTTGATTTGGAGTCCAAGGAAGAAGTTGAGTTCTCCCATCATGCTCATTTCAAATTCTCCCTGCATCAACTTAGCAAATTCTTGACATAGAAGATTGTTAGTAGCACCAAAAATATCATCAACATATATTTGAACTACTAATAAATCTTTACCTTTTCTTTTCAAAAACAATGTTTTATCAACATTTCCTCTTATAAAATCATTTTCAATTAAGAATTTACTTAATCTATCATACCAAGCTCTAGGTGCTTGTTTCAAACCATATAATGCTTTGTGCAATTTAAAAACGTGATTTGAAAATTCATGATCTTCAAAACCTGGTGGTTGTTCTACATATACTTCTTCATTTATAAATCCATTTAGAAAAGCACTTTTTACATCCATTTGAAATAAGTTAAAATTCATGTGACATGCAAATGCAAGTAATAGTCTAATGGCTTCTAATCTAGCTACTGGTGCAAAGGTTTCATCAAAATCAATACCTTCTTCTTGATTATATCCTTTTGCAACTAATCTAGCTTTGTTTCTAATTACTATGCCATTTTCATCTAGTTTATTTCTAAATATCCATTTTGATCCTATAACAGAATGATTTTTAGGTCTTTCTACTAATGTCCATACATTATTTCTAGTAAATTGATTTAATTCTTCTTGCATTGCTAACATCCAATTATTATCTTTTTCAGCTTCTTCAATAGTTTTAGGTTCAATTTGTGATACAAATGCAAGATGATTACTAATATTTCTCATAGATGATCTAGTTCTTATTCCTTGAGATGGATCACCTATAATCAATTCCTTAGGGTGACTATAAGCATATCTCCAATCCCTAGGAAGATCTATATCATTATGATTAGTGTTAGTATCATCATCCTTAGGTGAATCATTATCTTTAGCGTCTTGCTCATGATCTGAAGATACATCAATATTTAATTTTTCAAGATCTTTCTCAATTATGTTTGTATCTTCTTCATCATCAAATTTTTTGGAACGAGTTGCTAAAGATTCATCAAAAACTACATGAATGGATTCTTCAACAACTAAGTTTTCTTGTTAAATACTCTATATGCTTTACTAGTTGTTGAATATCCTAAGAATATTCCTTCATCAGATTTAGCATCAAATTTGCCTAAATTATTTTTACCATTATTATGAATAAACATTTACAACCAAATGCATGAAAATATTTAATGTTGGGTTTTCTATCATGCCATAATTCATAAGGTGTTTTCTTTAAAATAGGTCTTATTAATGCTCTATTTAGGATGTAACATGCTGTGTTAATAGCTTCCGCCCAAAAGTATTTCGGGAGTTTACTTTCACATAGCATGGTACGGGCCATGTCTTCTAAAGTCCTATTTTTTCTTTCAACTACTCCATTTTGTTGAGGGTTCTTGGTGCAGAAAAGTTATGATTAATACCATTTTCATTGCAAAAACTTTCAAATAAGTGATTTTCAAATTCAGTTCCATGATCACTTCTTAGAGACACTATGGTAGTGTTTTTCTCATTTGTGACTTTCTTGAAGAATTTCAGGAATATCGAGAAAGTCTCATCTTTGTGAGCTAAAAATATTACCCAAGTGAATCTAGAGTAATCATCTACAATCACAAGACCATATTTCTTTCCTCCTAGACTTGTGGTTCTAGTTGGTCCAAAAAGGTCCATGTGAAGTAGCTCTAATGGCCTAGAAGTTGAAACAATATTTTTAGATTTAAAAGAACTTCTCGTTTGTTTTCCAAACTGACATGCATCACATATTTTGTTATTTTCAAAATCTATTTTAGGTAGACCTTTTACTAAATCCATTCTAATTAGTTTTGAAATCAGGTGTGTGCTTGCGTGACCTAATCTTCGATGCCACAACCAACCAATCTCATTCATATTAGCATTATTAGCAACTAAGCAATGATTATTAGTAGACAAATTGTCTAAGTCAATCAAGTATACATTGCCATTTCTATTTCCAATAAAAACAATGCTATTATCAATGGGATTAGCTACTGTGCATATAGAAGATTCAAATGATACTTTAAAACCTTTGTCACATAATTGGCTTATACTAATTAAGTTATGCTTTAAACCATCAACATAAAGTACATTTTCAATATATGTGGAGGGAGTTATTTGAATGTTACCAAACCCCAAGATTTGGCCTTTGCCATTGTCGCCAAATGTAACAACTCCTCCTTTCTTTTCTTCAAGGGTGATGAATTCTTCTTTGTCACCCGTCATATGTCTTGAGCAGCCACTATCAAGATACCACTTTCTCTTTGATCTCTTGGCCACAAGACATTCCTGCAATGAAATCAAACTTTATGTTTAGGTACCCAAGCTTTCTTGGGTCCTTCATGGTTAGTAGCAACAAATATTGTTCCTTTCGGAACCCATATTTTCTTTCCTTTAATATTTAAGTTTTTATTAGGTTTTAGAATTTTACATTCATAAGATTTATGTCCTTTTGATTACATTTAAAGCATGTAAAATTACTTTGGCCAGCACACACAAAAATATTTTTCAGTGATTTTTGTTTTCTTAAAGTGTTATACCCTAATCCGGCTTTGTCAAAAACTGCTTTTTGACTATTTAATAACATGTCCAATTTAGTTGAGCTTAAGTAAACTTATCAACTATGTTCTTATGTTTTTCAACCTTTTTCCTTAGTTTATCATTTTCATTTGAAATTGATTCTTTTTCTTTTACCAAAATTTCATTTTCAGATTTAAGTTTCTTAACTTCATTATTAAGATCTTCCTTTTCTTTAATGAAAGTTAAATTTTCATTTTTCAAAAGCTTATATTTCTTTTTCAAAACCTTGAAATCGCCGACAAGTTCATTAAAAGCATCAAATAATTCATCAAATGCAAATTCATCGCAAGGGTTATCGGAACTTACCTCATCGTTGTCGTCCGCCATAAAACATACATTTGCGACTTCCTTTTGTTCTTCTTCTTCGGAAGAAGATTCTTCGCTATCACTCCAAGTCGCCACATAAGCCTTCTTTTTCTTTTTGTAGGCTTTCTTTAATTTAGGACATTCATTCCTAAAGTGCCCCGGTTTATTACACTCATAGCAAGTCAAGGGGTCTTTCTCTTTTTCTTTGTCCTTGTCCTTGTTCTTATCCTTTTCTCCTTCCCACTTTGCTCCAAATTTCTTCTTGTGGAAGGGTTTCTTTCTCCTCATGAATCTTTTAAACTTTTTAGCTAAGAGAGCAGTCTCTTCATCATCATCATCATCATCGCTGCTGCTCTCTTCTTCTTTTGCAGCTTTGAGGGCAATCACTTTCTTCTTCTTTGTGTCCTCCTCTGCTTCATTGTCAGCTCATGGGTCATAAGTGATCCTAGAAGCTCCTCTAAGGGTAGAGTGTTGAGGTCCTTTACTTCTTGGATTGCTGTCATTTTTGCTTCCCATGATCTTGGTAGTGACCTAAGAATTTTTCGAACAAGTTCTGAGTTAGTATATGTCTTACCAAGACTTTTTAACCATTTACAATATTTGTAAATCTAGTGTACATGCATGCAATGGTTTCAGATTGTTCCATGCTAAACAACTCATATTTATGAACAAGAATATTAATTTTAGATTCTTTTACTTGGTTGGTTCCCTCATGGGTAACCTCTAATCTATCCCAAATCTCCTTTGCGGAATTACATGTGGAGATTCTATTAAATTCATTTGCATCTAAAGAGCAATATAAAACATTCATGGCTTTAGCGTTAAGCTGTGCCATCTTTCTATCATTATCATTCCAGTCCCTTTCGGGCTTAGGAACAATAGTGCCATCAATAACATGTGTGGGTGTACTAGGTCCATTAATTATAACACCCCATAATTCATAATCAGAAGCTTGAATGAATATCCTCATTCTTTCTTTCCAATAAGAATAATTTGAACCATTAAACAGTGGAGGTCTATTCGTAGAATGACCTTCAGCAAATGATCCAACTTGAGTTGCCATTTGGATCTTTAGCTCTTGATCGTGATCAAAATCTAATGAGCACTTGCTCTGATACCAATTGTTGGCCCAGATGACAACCCAAGAGGGGGGGGGGGGGGTGAATTGGGTTCTTTAAAAAATTTAAACCTTTTTAAGTATTTGTTTGCTTAGTGAGTAAAAGTGAATGCAGATGCTAAAAACAAATACAATCAATAAGATAGAGATAGAGATAGAGATAAAGGAGACACGGCAAACACAAAGATTTTATAGTGGTTCGGTGTATCCAACACCTACGTCCACTCCCAAGATTCACTTGGTCCACACTATAATCTTCCTTGATTACAGCCGAGTTGTTTTACAAGCTCACAACTCAAACTTGTTGTTTTTTTGGGATCACAACGAACCCAGCCGGTTTTTCGGGCTCACCAGCACAAAAACCCTAACACAAGCTATACCAAGCTTGTACCGAGGTAAGACTACCTCCACTAGTTCAATCCCCCAGATTGAACTAGACACAAATAATAGAAATATTATTTTTCAAGTACATAGCTTCTCAATGAGCAGATAATCAAATAAAAGAATAAAGTTTGGAAAAGCCTGATTTGTAGTTGGTTGGCTTTTGAGCTTTTCTTCTTTTCTTCTCTTCCTCAACTCCTTTGAAGTGTAGAATCGGGCCTCAGCTCGGATTCTTCACGGACTGAACGTTGGAATTGATTTGAGCTTTTTCTTCCTTTCTTTGAATATTGAAAATCTCTTGAGTTGCTCTTGAATAGCTCTTGGATTTTCTTTGAAGCTTTCTTGGATTGTTGAACTTGAGCACAGACGAAGCTTCCTTTGATTTCACACTTTTTCTTTCACTCTATTTTTGAATCTCGGATTTTTTCAAATGATGCTCTTTTTTCTCTTTTTCTGAAGGATTTTTCTTTTTCTCTCTTGATGTGTATTTCTCTATTCTTTTGATTTGAAAACGGCTTCTCTATTTATAGATTCTGCAAAAATATAGCCGTTAGAAACAAAGAAATATAGCCGTTGATGAAAAATCTTACCGTTGGCGCTGAGTTGGCATTCAGAAAAATCATGCCCAGATTTGTTGGAGTCGACTCTAGCTTTGGGCGAGTCGGATCGAAGACGCGATACCAAAAATAGAAATATTCAGAAAGTTAAAGGGTCGACTCAATGAAAATAAAGTGTCGACTCCTGACAGTCGGGGGTCGACTCATGAAAAGTTAGGGGTCGACTCGCGAAGTGCTCAGAAAAAAATTCTCTGGAGTCTGAGCGGAGTCGACTCACACAGTCATGGAGTCGGCTCGACAGAATCAGGGGTCGACTCTTGAAATCACAGGGGTCGACTCATGAAAATCAGGAATCTCTATATACTGAGTGGAGTCGACTCTGAAACTCTAGAGTCGGCTCCGAAACGTATCAAAAATCAGAGTAATTTCTGATTGACTTAAAATTCGTTCCAGATTAATTTTAAATCAATTTTTTGACTTGAATAGAATAAAATTGTCATTAGGAATCAATTCAAGAAATGTTCCAAAAACTCATTGATTGAAATATGGAGTATAAAATTTTTTTTTTGAAAGCTTAACCATGGAGCTTGAAGTTACTTTCAAATTGATTAAAGGTTATACTTAACATACTCATTGATTGTTCTAAATAAATTCATTGCTCATGTAAATAACCTCATTGTATCTTTTAATATACTCATGGCTTTTGGTAATCATCAAAATCAATTAGATTAGGGCAACAATTTCTCAACAATCTCCCCAACAGTGACTCATCTGGGTACGAAGCTGTTAGGGTCTTAACCGACTCGGGGGCACTACCGTGCCGAGGCCGAGTGGTGTCCCATTAGCCGCGATGCCAGTGAGCTCCTTTTGAACCACTTCAGGGGTTTGTGTGCCACCTGAAAGATGACTCAGCCAGGAACAGAGCTGTTAGGGTCTTAACCGACTCGGGGGCACTATCGTGCCGGGGCCGAGTGGTGTCCCGTTAGCTGCGATGCCAGTGAGCTCCTTTTGAACTACTTCAGGGGTTTGTGTGCCACCTGAAGAGCGACTCAGCCGGGTACGGAGCTGTTAGAGTCTTAACCGACTCGGGGGCACCGCCGTATCGGGGCCGAGTGGTGTCCCGTTAGCTGCAATGCTAATGAGCTCCTTTTGAACCACTTCAGGGGTTTGTGTGCCACCTAAAGGGTGATTCAACCGGGTACGCAGCTGTTAGGGTCTTAACCAACTCGGGGGCACCGTCGTGCCGGGGCCGAGTGATGTCCCATTAGCCACGATGCTAGTGAGCTCCTTTTGAACCACTTCAGAGGTTTGTGTACCACCTGAAGGGCGACTCAGCCGGGTATGGAGCTGTTAGGGTCTTAACCGACTCGGGGGCACCGCCGTGCCGAGGCCGAGTGGTGTCCCATTAGCCGCGATGTCAGTGAGCTCCTTTTGATCCACTTCAGGGGTTGTATGCCACCTGAAGGGTGACTCAGCCGGGTACAGAGCTGTTAGGGTCTTAACTGACTCGGGGGCACCATCGTGCCGGGGCCCAGTGGTGTCCCGTTAGCCATGATGCCGGTAAGCTCCTTTTGAGAGACTTGGCCCTCGGACACAAGGGAGAATAGGCTGCTGTGTCAGAAAGGGCCTCCTTTATTACTTCATGCTCCAGGTGAATACATCATTGATTAGCGGAGGTTATCCGCATTCCAGGTACGCGGAATGGGTTTTCCGTCGAGTTCCTCTAATTTGTATGTCCCCCTGTGAAGTGTTTCGGTGACGCGGTAAGGACCCTCCCAGTTGGGGGATAGCTTGCCCCCCTCCGTAGGCTTTGAAACCTTAGCTTTTCTCAAAACCAAGTCTCCACGGCAGAAAACCTTGGGACGAACTCGAGGTTGTAGTACTTGGCCGCTCGCTGACGGAAGGTCGCCATGCGCAGCCTCGCCCGATCGTGTGCCTCATCTATGAAGTCCAGGTTAGCCCGTATCAGTACAGAGTTATTTTCCTTGTTGAAGGACTCCACACGTGGGCTGAGTAGACCGATCTCGACGGGGATGATGGCTTCAGATTCGAAGGCAAGACTGAAAGGAGTCTCGCCCGTCGGGGCTCTAGGAGTCTTGTGGTAGGCCCAGATCACACTGGGGAGCTCCTCCACCCATTGACCTTTGGACCCGTCTAGCCGGGTTCTGAGTCCTCTAAGGATGGTGTGATTCATAGCTTCGGCTTGCCATAAAAGACTTTGAATGCTTCATTGTTGAATTGGCGGCCATTGTCCGTGACAAGGGTGTGGGGCAGGCCGAAACGGCATATGATCGACTTCTAGAAGAAGGCTTTGACTTTGCTTTCGGTGATCTTGGCCAGTGCCTCGACCTCAACCCACTTGGTGAAGTAATCGATGGCGACTAGCAAAAATCTCCGCTGCCCTAAAGCTAGGGGGAATGGCCCGAGAATGTCCATTCCCCACTGGGCAAAAGGCCATGGGGCTGAGAGCGGACTCATTGGGGCAGACGGTTGATGTTGGATGTGTGCGTGGCACTGGCAACCATCACACTTCTGAACCAATCTAGTTGCGTCTTCCTTCATCGTGAGCCAGAAGTATCCTTGACGGAGGGCTTTTTGAGCTAAAGATCTGCCCCCCAAGTGATTTCCACAGATGCCTTTGTGAATCTCTCTGAGGATGTAGTCAGCGTCAGTGGGCCCTACACACTTGAGTAGGGGGTAGGAGAATGACCTTCTGTATAGACGCCCGTCTAGGAGGATGAACTTGAAGGCTCTCCACTTGAGCAGCCTAGCTTCGTTGCGATCATCAGGGAGAGTGCCGTTAGTGAGATAACGGACGTAGGCGTCCATCCATATGGGCTCTTGGGTGAGTGGGAGGACTTCTTCACTATCCTCTATGCTGGGTCTTTCCAAATATTCAATATAAGCATCCCTCGCCAAGCCATTGGTGGAGGTGGCCAGATGAGAAAGGGTGTCGGCCTTGGCATTTTTGCTCCAGGGAATATAACTGATACTGAAGTAAGGTAGTGGGGAAGTTAAGAGCTGAACCTTGCCCAAATATCACACCATAATGGGGTCGCGCGCTTCATATTCCCCATGGATTTGTCTAGAGACAAGTTGCGAGTCAGTAAAGGCTCTGAGAACCTTACTCCCAACTCTCGAGCTAGCCTTAACCCAGCTAGCAGGGCCTCGTACTCGGCTTGGTTGTTGGTGGCTTCGAATAGGAACCGCAGGGCACATTCCATCCTTTCTCCACCTGGCCCGGCAAGAATGAGGCCGGTGCCGCTTCCTTGTGAATTTGATGTACCATCCACATGAAGAAACCAGGATTCTCCATCATCATCTGGCTCAGGTTTGCACTGCTCCATGGGAGCCTCTTTGGGATCTTCTTCCGCCCAAGTGCACTCGACCAGGAAATCGGTTAAGACCTGAGACTTCAGCGCCGGCCGAGCTTGAAAAGAAAGGTCGAACTCCCCCAACTTGATGGCCCACTTGGCCAGTCGGCCTGAAGTGTCCGGGCGAGCCAGAATGGCTCGAAGGGGCTGATATGTGAGCACCACAATAGGATGGGCTTGAAAGTACAGATGGAGGCATCGGGCAGAGACTATCAGGGCAAAAATAACTTTCTCTGTCTTAGAATATCTGACCTCTGCGTCATGAAGGTGTTGAGAGAAACAATCCCCGAGGGATGCATATTTTAAAATTTTGATAACAATTATCAATGCGAAATTTTAAAGATTACATACTAATCTATCTAACATGCATCAAGATCATATCTTTGCCTTGTATATAGGATCGATTGATTCAAAATATGCATATAAATAAAATATCAAGATAATATCTTGATCTTCAAGATGACTAGTCATACTACTTATCTTGATGCCTGCCTTAAGATCTAGGGATCAAATCGCTTACCTTAAGAACAGTAGGTAAATCCTTATTGCTTTGTAGCCGTTCAATTGTCCGGCCTCTAGTATTGTCCACGCGAAGCCCCGAATGATCGGATTTCTGGGAGTACTAGCTTGCGGAAAATTAGCTTTGCTGATCTTGAATCCTTCCACTTGAATCCTCCTCTAAGATCCATCATGCTTCCGCTAACACCAGAATCACCAGGATTTTCTATTCTAACCTTTTTAGAATTACAATCCACGACATATCGTGTATTGTTGTTCTATATTTTCTGGTGAGGGAATGCTCTCTATTTATAGTCTCAATTTAGCCTTAACATTGAATTCTGACATTAAGAATTCCATCGTTTGGTAAAAGCGAAGAGACGCCGAAGGTGTGGTGCTTGGTTTAATTCCGACGTTCGGTGAAAACCAAAGAGACGTGGCTAAATCCGACGTTCGGTGAAAACCAAAGAGACGTTGCTAAATCCGACGTTCGGTGAAAACCAAAGAGTCATGGCTAAATCCGAAGTTCGGTAAAAATTAATGTTAGGCATTAAATTCTACATGAGAATTTAATCTCTCATGAGATGAGATTTTAGCCATCTCATTATATGAGATCCTTATGCGAGAGGTTTGGGTTCAGGTGATGGTTTAATCTGATCTGAATTTATTTGACTAAACCCACATAGATCATGGTCCAAGCCTAAATCAAAATTGGCTAGTCTTGAATCTATTTATATCCAAATCAAGTCTAATTTCAAATCAATATTTGAAATTGACTAGTCCTTCTAATGGACTTAAACCAAATTGAATCTTATTCACTTGTACTTAACCCAATTGAGATAATTCAATCAATCAAATTGATTAATTAAATCATATATGATTCTCAATCGTTGATCAGCAAACAGATCATCCTAGGAAACTTCTATGCGTGTTACTCTCTAGGTTCGAACCTAAGCCGGTAGCATAGAAATAACTTTCTATACTAATCGATGTGCCCATCTAGCAATGGAACCCGACGTCCGGATAGGTCGAAGAGTTGCCGAGCAAACTCCAAGAACCCTAAGAAACAGTTACCATATAATTCATCCTCTTAACCATAAATGCTAAGGATGGCTTAAGAGCTTGTCAACTCTAAATAGCAAATCCATAAAGTGATTTCAACTTTAGTGATCATGTGACTTTCACATGAAGTGCCTTGGCCAAGGTCTTGCTAAATTTAAACACAAACATTTCTCCTTTTAATGGGATAGGTCAAATTCCATCTTGATCCACAACTGACTACCACAAGTACTTGACTGCACCCAGTAACCTTTCGTAGCTGGATTAGAAATCCAGGTGGTTCGGCACCTAAGTACAATGAGTTGCTTGTAAGCCACTGGTTGTGATCTTCAGGTCTGAAGGATACTTATACCTATATCTTCTCGGATTAACTCTTGACAGTAGAGTATCCAGAAATGAGTCATGTTCGGTGAAATGTACTCCTACACTTCCACCTGTATGTCATACTAGTGTCTCTACACTCCTTGGTTAAGAGGACAACCAACAAATATGATATACAACGTCCTATAATTGATAGTATTATGGCCCTGTCATAGTATATCATTTGGTCGTGAACTCTTTTAAGGACCTTCAAAGATAAATCCTCCTTTATCGTGAAGGAAGATCTTGAGGGCTTCATTACAATCAGGAGTATTAAGAAGATGTTCTTGTAATGAATAAACTGCCAAATAACTTTTATTAATATATCAATTTATATACAATTTACATTAGCACAATCATCAAATGATTGGCTTTAGGATACAATTCCCAACAAACTCCCACTTAGCCTAAAGCCACTCATTACAGTATCTAATACCCATCTTCAACTTATAGTTGTCAAACTCCTTGATGCTGAGTGCTTTAGTAAATGGATTACCTAGGTTTTCCTTTCCATCAATCTTCTAAAGATTTATGTCACCTCGGTCTACAATCTCTCGAATAAGATGAAACCGGCGCAGTATATGCTTAGTGCGTTGATGTGCTCGTAGTTCCTTTACTTGAGCTATGGCACCAGTGCTGTCACTGTACAACCGGACTGGTCCATCTATGGAAGGTGTCACTCCAAGCTCGGAGATGAACTTTCGTAGCCATACAACTTCTTTCGTAGCATCTGATGCAGCGATGTACTCTACCTCACACACCGAATCTGCCACTATATGTTGCTCGGAACTTTTCCAGCAAATAGCTCCACCATTCAGGATAAACATGAAACCCGATACACTTTTGCTATCATCATGATCTGATTGGAAACTGGAATCAGTATATCCAACAAGTTTCAAATCGGACTCTCCATAGACTAACCATTGGTCCTTAGTATTTCATAAATACTTAAGGAGTATCTTAACAACTTGCAAGTATTTTTCTCCTGGATCAGATTGGTATCTACTCACTACTCCTAGTGAGTATGCCACATCTGGTCTTGTACATGTCATGGTGTACATAATCGATCCCACTGCCAAAGCATATGGAATTCGACTCATACATTCTCTTTCATTAGGAGTTGTCGGACAATCCTTCTTAAAAGATGAATTCCATGGCCTATCGGAAGATAGCCTTTCTTGGAATTCTCCATGCTAAACCTTTTTAGCACGATGTCAATGTATGTAGATTGGGATAAACCAGGCATCCTCTTATATCTATCTCTATAGATCTTCATCCCTATGATGTATGATGCTTCTCCCAGATCTTTCATGGAGAATTGTGATGATAACCATGTCTTTATTCCTTGTAATGCAGGGATATCATTCCCGATTAAGAGAATATCATCCACATATAATACAAGAAATATAATAACGGAATCGTTAGCCCATTTATAAATGCAAGGTTCTTCTTTATTTTTAATAAAGCCATAAGATTTGATAACTTTATCAAATCGTATGTTCCAACTCCTAGATGCTTGCTTAAGTCCATAAATAGACTTTTGTAGCCTGCACACTTTAGACTCATCTTCAGATATAAACCTTCACGTTGTATCATATACACCTGTTCTTCTAAATTACCATTTAGAAAAGTGGTTTTAACATCCATCTGCCAAATCTCATAATCGAAGTGTGCTGCTATAGCTAGCATAATCCGAATGGATTTCAGCATTGCCACAGGAGAAAACATTTTGTCATAGTCAATACCATAACGTTGACGATACCCCTTAGCAACCAGACGTGCTTTATAAATCTCAACCTTTCTGTCTACACCTTTTTCCTCTTGAAAACCCACTTACACCCTATGGGTTTTATCCCTTCGGGTGGGTCAACTAATGTCCATACATTATTGTCCTTCATGGAGTCAAGTTTGGATTTCATGGCCTCAAGCCATTTATTAGAGTCAGTCCTTTGCATAGCATCCATATAGGTGATCGGATCCTCGTTGTTCTCATCGAGTTCAACAGGATCATCATTCTGGACCAAGAAACCTAAGTATCTGTCTGATTGATGTGGTACTCTACCAGATCGCCTTAATGGTGCACCTAAAATGGGTTTTGAGTTTGATCTAATCAACTTAGATTCTAAGGGTTTACTGGTTTGTGTTGTTCCTTCTACTTGATGAACTTCCTCAAGTTCAACATTAGAGCTATTTGTTCCTTCACTAAGGAACTCCTTTTCAAGAAAAACTGCTCTATTACTAATGAACAACTTTTGTTCTTCAGTATTGTATAAGTAATATCTTTTGGTCTCTTTCGGATAGCCGATAAAAAAATATTTGTCAGATTTGGGTTCAAGTTTGTCTAATTTTGCATGTTTCACATAAGCCGGACACCCCTAAACTCTCAGATAGGCAATAACCGGTTTATGTCCATACTGTTGGGGAGATTGTTGAGAATTTGTTGCCCCAATCTTATTGATTTTGATGATTACCAAAAGCCATGAGTATATTAAAAGATGCAATGAGTTTATTTACATAAGAAATGAATTTATTTAGAACAATGGATGAGAATGTTAAAGTATAACTTTAATCAATTTGAAAGTAACTTCAAGCTCCTTGTTTAAGCTTTCAAAAATAAATTTTATACTTCATATGATAATCAATGATTTTTGGAACATTTCTTGAATTTATTCCTAATGACAATTTTATTATATTCAAGTCAAAAATTTGATTTAAAATTGATCTGGAACGAATTTCAAGTCAATCAGAAAATTCTCTGATTTTGATACGTTCCGGAGCCGACTCTAGAGTTTCAGAGTCGACTCCACTCAGAATACAAAATGACTGTCTGTCTCGAGTTGACCCATGTGATTTCTTGAATCGACCCCCAATTCTGTCGAGCCGACTCCATGACTGTGTGAGTCGACTCCGCTCAGACACCAGAGGTGTATTTTTCTGAGCATTTCGCGAGTCGACCCCCAACTTTTCATGAGTCGACCCCCGACTGTCAGGAGTCGACACTTTATTTTTGATGAGTCGACCCTTAGACTTTCTGAGTATTTCTATTTTTGGTATCTCGACTTCGAGCCGACTCGCAGAAAGCAGGAGTCGACTCCAGCAAATCTGGGCGAGATTTTTCCGAATGCCAACTCAGCGTCAACGGTAAGATTTTTAATTAACGGCTATTTTTCTTTGTTTCTAACGGCTATATTTTTGCAGAATCTATAAATAGAGAAGCCATTTTCAAATCAAAGACATACAAATAGAGAGATATTCACTTCAAGAGAAAAGAAGAGAAAAATCGAAAAAACAGAGCTTCATTTGAAAAATCCGAGATTCAAATTAGAGTGAAAGAAAAAGAGTGAAATCAAAAGAAGCTCCTTCTGTGCTCAAGCTCAACAATCCAAGGAAGCTTCAGAAGAAAATCCAAGAGCTATTCAAGAGCATCTCAAGTAATTTTCAACACTCAAAGAAAAGAGGAAAAGCTCAAATCAACTCCAACATACATTCCGTGAAGAATCCGAGCTGAGGCTCGATTCTACACTTCAAAAGAGTTGAGAAAAAGAAGAAAAGAAGAAAAGCTCAAAAGCCAACCAACTGCAAATCAGGCTTTTCTAAACTTTATTCTTATATTTATTTATCTGCTCATTGAGGAGCTTTGTAACTGAAAAATAATATTTCTATTCTTTGTGTCTAGTTCAATCTGGGGGATTGAACTAGTGGAGGTAGTCTTACCTCGGTACAAGCTTGATAAAGCTTGGGTTAGGGTTTGTGTGCTGGTGAGCCCTTGAAAACCAGCTGGGTTCGTTGTGATCCCAAGAAAACAACAAGTTTGAGTTGTGAGCTTGTAAAATAACTCTGCTGTAATCAAGGAAGATTATAATGTGGACCAAGTGAATATTGGGAGTGGACGTAGGTGTTGGATACACCGAACCACTATAAATCTTTGTGTTTGTCGTGCTTTCATTGACTCTTTCTCTATCTCTGTTTATTTACTGCACTTTGTATTCACATTGCATTTGCCTTCATTCTTCTTAAGCAAACTATTTTAAAAGGCTTTTTTAAAGAACCCAATTCACCCCCCCCCCTCTTGGGTTGTCATCTGGGCCAACAATTGGTATCAGAGCTAGTGCTCATTAGATTTTGATCACACGATCAAGAGCTAAAGATCCAAATGGCAACACAAGTTGGATCATTGCTGAAGGTCATTAACGAATAGACCTCCACTGTTCAATGGTTCAAATTATTCTTATTGGAAAGCAAGAATGATGATATTCATTCAAGCTTCTGATTATGAATTATGGGGTGTTATAATTAATGGACCTAGTACACCCACACACGTTATTGATGGCACTATTGTTCCTAAGCCCGAAAGGGATTGGAATGATAATGATAGGAAAATGGCACAGCTCAATGCTAAGGCCATGAATGTCTTATATTGCTCTTTAGACGCTAATGAATTTAATAGAATCTCCACTTGTAATTCTGCAAAGAAGATTTGGGATAGACTAGAGGTTACCCATGAGGGTACCAACCAAGTAAAAGAATTTAAAATTAATATTCTTGTTCATAAATATGAGTT
>UESW01001424.1:364700-379765 GCA_900491605.1 Calamus simplicifolius | reverse complement strand
GGAGTTGGTCTTTGACTGCCGGAGCGGATCCGGTCTTTTGCTGCCGACGCTGGACGCCGGTCTTAGGTGCCAACGCGGAGTTGGTCTTTGACTGCCGGAGCGGATCCGGTCTTTTGCTGCCGACACTGGGCGCCGGTCTTAGATGCCAACGCGGAGTTGGTCTTTGACTGCCGGAGCGGATCCGGTCTTTTGCTGCCGACGCTGGACGCCGGTCTTAGATGCCAACGCGGAGTTGGTCTTTGACTGCCGGAGCAGATCCGGTCTTTTGCTACCGACGCTGGATGCCGGTCTTAGGTGCCAATGCGGAGTTGGTCTTTGACTGCCGGAGCGGATCCGGTCTTTTGCTGCCGATGCTGGGTGCCGGTCTAGATGCCAACGCGGAGTTGGTCTTTGACTGTCGGAGCGGATCCGGTCTTTTGCTGCCGACGCTGGGCGCCGGTCTTAGATGCCAACGCGGAGTTGGTCTTTGACTGCCGGAGCAGATCCGGTCTTTTGCTGCCGACGCTGGATGCCGGTCTTAGATGCCAACGTGGAGTTGGTCTTTGACTGCCGGAGCGGATCCGGTCTTTGCTGTCGACGCTGGACGCCGGTCTTAGGTGCCAACGCGGAGTTGGTGTTTGACTGCCGGAGCGGATCCGGTCTTTTGCTGCCGACGCCGGACGCCGGTCTTAGGTGCCAACGCGGAGTTGGTCTTTGACTGCCGGAGCGGATCCGGTCTTTTGCTGCCGACGCCGGACGCCGGTCTTAGGTGCCAACGCGGAGTTGGTCTTTGACTGCCGGAGCGGATCCGGTCTTTTGCTGCCGACGCTGGACGCCGGTCTTAGGTGCCAACGTGGAGTTGGTCTTTGACTGCCGGAGCAGATCCGGTCTTTTGCTAAACACACTCATTCAAAAATAAGAACATGGTATTATTTAGGCATCAAACAGATTCAAGTTAATAACTATAGAATTCTATTGATAGTACCGTCGTAAATTGTCGGCATTCCAAGTTCGAGGGAGCAGCTTTCCGTCTAGCTCTTCGACTTTATATGCCCCATGGTGGAGTACCTCTTTGACACGGTATGGCCCTTCCCATTTTGGTGCCAGCTTGCCCCCTTCTGTTGGCTTTGATACTTCAGCTCTTCGTAGGACCAGGTCTCCTGGCCAGAATGTCTTGGGCCGCACCCGAGAGTTGTAGTGTCGGGCCACTCGCTGACGGAACGCTGCCATACGAAGATGCGCTTGATCTCGCAATTCTTCCACCAAATCCAGATCAGCCCTTAGCTGATTGGAGTTGCTTTCTTCGTGGTATAATTCCGTCCGGGGACTAGGAGCCCCTATTTCTACGGGGATGACCGCCTCGGTCCCAAAGACCAAGCTAAAAGGGGTTTCCCCTGTGGGTGCTCGCGGTGTCGTATGGTAGGCCCAAACACACTGGAAAGTTCTTCCACCCAGTGCCCTTTACAGTTATCTAGCCGAGTCTGGAGCCCTTGGAGGATGATGCGATTGGTCACCTCAGCTGCGCCGTTGGTTTGGGGATGCCCTACGGAGGTGAATCGGTGACGGATGCCTAGGCCCTTGCAGAATTCTTGGAAGGCCGTGTTATCAAACTGTCGGCCGTTGTCTGTAACCAGGGTGTGTGGTAACCCAAACCGACACACCACAGATTTCCAGAAGAAAGCCCTCACTTTGGCTTCCGTGATTTTAGCAAGAGCTTCCGCCTCGATCAACTTAGTGAAATGATCGACGGCCACAACTAGGAACTTACGTTGTCCGGAGGCAGGAGGGAAAGGTCCCAGGATGTCCATGCCCCATTGTGCAAAGGGCCACGGTGCAGCCAGGGGGGTCAGCTGGGACGCCGGTTGATGTTGGATGTTGGCATGACGCTGGCAGCTGTCACATCTTTTGACGAGTTCAGAGGCATCCTCTTTCATTGTCAACCAATAATACCCCTGACGTAGAGCTTTATATGCAAGGGCCCTGCCCTCCAGATGGTTTCCACATATCCCCTCGTGTATCTCTCGCAAAATATAGTTGGCGTCGGTGGGACCGACACACCTGAGGATAGGGTATGAGAATGACCTTCGGTAGAGTTTTCCTTCCATAAGGAAGAATTTCGGGGCTCGTTTTCTAAGTTTCCTAGCTTCGGCAGGGTCTTCTGGGAGGATGCCATCAGTAAAGTATTGAACGTAGGCGTCCATCCAGGAGGGCTCCAGCTCCACCGGCAAAGTTTCTCTTGGTACCTCAATGCTTGGGACTTCTAAATGCTCCATATAAGCCTTTTCCAACATCCCGTCAACCGAGACGGCGAGATGGGATAGGGCATCGGCTCTGGCATTCTCTTGTCGAGGAATGTAGCTGACGCTGAAGTGAGTGAATGGGGAAACCATTGAGTGCACCGTGTCTAAGTAGCGGGCCATGATGGGATCCTTTGCCTCGTACTCCTTTGTAATCTGGCCAGCAACTAGTTGGGAGTCGGTGAAGGCCCTAAGGCGTTTCACCCCAAGCTCCCTAGCCAACCTTACACCGGATAACAAAGCTTCATATTCCGCCTGGTTGTTAGTAGCTGGAAAGAGGAAGCGAAGTGCACATTCAGTCACGACCCCGTCCGAGTTGGCCAAGATGAGGCCTGCTCCGCTCCCTTGAGAGTTAGATGCCCCATCCACGTGGAGAACCCACTCATCTTCGCTGGTTCCAAGGGGCTGAATGTCCGTAGGAGGTTCTTCAGGTGGCTCCATTCCCCAAGTACATTCAACCAAAAAATCTGCCAGAACCTGGGACTTCATAGCCGACCGGGGGCGGAAGGATATATCGAACTCCCCCAGCTTGTAGGCATCCATCCATGTGGGCTCTTGGGTGAGTGGGAGGACTTCTTCACTGTCTTCTATGCTGGGTCTTTCCAAATATTCAATATAAGCATCCGTCGCCAAGCCATCGGTGGAGGTGGCCAGGCGAGAAAGGATGTCGGCCTTGGCATTTTCGCTCCGGGGAATGTAACTGATACTGAAGTAAGGCAGTGGGGAAGTTAGGAGCCGAACCTTACCCAGATATTGCGCCATAACGGGGTCATGCGCCTCATATTCCCCATGGACTTGTCCAGAGACAAGTTGCGAGTCGGTACAGGCTCTGAGATGCCTTACTCCCAACTCTCGGGCTAGCCTTAACCCATCCAGCAGGGCCTCATATTCGGCTTGGTTGTTGGTGGCTTCAAATAGGAATCGCAGGGCACATTCTGTCCTTTCTCCACCCGGCCCGACAAGAATAAGGCCGGCGCCGCTTCCTTGTGAATTTGATGCGCCATCCACATGAAGAAACCAGGATTCTCCATCATCATCTGGCTTAGGTTCGCACTACTCCATGGGAGCCTCTTTGGGATCTTCCTCTGCCCAGGTGCACTCGACCAGGAAATCGGCTAAGACCTGAGACTTCAGTGACGGCCGAGCTTGAAAAGAAAGGTTGAACTCTTCCAGCTTGATGGCCCACTTGACCAGTCGGCCTGAGGTATCAGTGCGAGCCAGGATGGCTCGAAGGGCTGATATGTGAGCACCACAATAGGATGGGCTTGGAAGTATGGATGAAGGCGTCGGGTGGAGACGATTAAAGCAAAAATAACTTTCTCTGTCTTGAAATATCTGACCTCTGTGTCATGGAGGACCTTGCTCACATAATAGACGGGTCTCTAAGTTCCATCGGTATCGAGGCACACCAGGACTGAGCTAACGGCTTCTGGTGAAGCAGATAAATATAGGAAGAGACTTTCTCCATCTCTTGGCTTGGATACAAGTGGCGGAGAAGACAGGAATGCCTTCAACCCGTCGAAGGCTTTTTGGCAGTCGTTCGTCCATTCGAAGCTATTCATTTTTCGTAGGGCCTTGAAGAAAGGCAGGCATCTCTCAGCCGATTTAGAGAGGAAACGACTTAGAGCCGCTATCCTCCCTGTCAATCGTTGTACTTCCTTTTTGCTGGATGGTGGCCTCATATCGAGTATGGCGCTGATCTTCTCTGGGTTTGCCTCGATCCCCCGCTGGGTCACCATGAAGCCCAGGAACTTGCCCGTCGTGACCCCGAAAGCACACTTCTTGGGGTTCAGCTTGACTTGGAAGCGATGGAGGTTATTGAAGGTCTCTCTAGGTCGGAGACATGATCGGAGGTGCGGGTGCTTTTTGTCAGCATGTCGTCTACATAGAGTTCCATGTTCCGGCCTAGCTGATCCCGTAACACCCTGTTCATCAACCTTTGTTAGGTTGCTCCCGCGTTCTTAAGGCCGAAAGGCATCACCATGTAGCAATAAATGCCCTTCTCTGTCACAAAGGAGGTGTGTTCCTCGTCACTAGGGTCCATCCTTATCTGATTGTATCCTGAGAAGGCGTCCATGAAACTGAGGAGTTCATGCCCAGAGGTGGATTCCACCAGCTGATCAATTCTGGGCAGGGGGAAACTGTCCTTCGGACACGCCTTGTTGAAGTCGGTGAAGTCTATGCAAATCCTCCAACCCCCATTTGCCTTACGCACCATGACCATGTTGGCTAGCCAATCAGGGTAGTGTGCTTCCCGGATGTGGCCGGCACTAAGTAGCTTGTTAACTTCTTCGTCAATGGCCTTTTGTCGGTCAGGGGAAAAGCTTCTCTTCTTTTGGCGGATCGAGCGGTGCCGTGGATCAATGTTGAGCTTGTGGGTGATCACTTCTAAAAGGATGCCGAGTATATCAGACGCTGACCAGGCAAAAATGTCTGAGTTAGCCCTCAGAAAACCCAAGAGATGCTCCCGGTCCTCCAGGGGAAGGAGTCCTCCGATACGGACGGTCTTCGCTGGGTCCTCCCCAAGGGGGAAGGTCAGAAGGTGCTCATCTGGCTCTCCTCCCTTATTAGGGCCTCTGGGTTGGAAGCCTCTAAAGCTGGCTCAACTTCCAGAGGACTTGATGCCGCTTGATAACAGGGTAGGACCGGGCTAGTTTCACCGTGCATCTCTCCAACTCCCTCGCTAGTGGGGAACTGCACTAGTAGACGTCGGGTGGAAATGACTACGTCCAAGAGGTTCAGACCTGGGTGCCCGAGAATGGCATTGTACGCCAAGGGGACCCTCACGACTAAGAATTTCATGATCACAGTGCTTTAGCGTGGCGGTGCTCCGGCTGTCACAGGCAGAGGTATTTCACCTTCGACCCTTACGAAGTCCCCGGTAAATCCAACTAACGGGGCCGCCACGGGCTGGAGAGAGTCCAAAGATAATCCCATCCGAACAAAAGTGTCATAAGTAAGGATGTCAGCTGAGCTGCCACTATCAACTAATATCCTTTTTACAGGGTGCCTGGCGATCATCATAGAGACGACCATGCCTTCATTGTTTACATTTCTACTACGGCAGGTCTCCTCCCAGGAATTACATTACTCGACGCCTCCTCCCCTCTCGGCTGTTTAGGTGCAAAAGCCGATCCCAGGACACCATTCCAACCATCCGCTCTGTGGGGCATTATCGACCGGGGCTTGGATAGGCGGGGGCCCCATGAGGGCTGGCAGCAGCTGCGGTGCCTTCTGGACATATTTGCCAAGGTAGCCCCGGTGAATGAGCTCCTCAATGGCCTTCTTTAGGCTATAGCAGCTATCGGTATCATGGTCGTAGTCCCAGTGGAATTGGCAGCAGCGGCTCTTGTCACGGGGAGGACCTTTCTTCATAGGAGGAGGACGTTGGAGATAAGGCTTACCCTCGATCTCCATCAGAATGTGGGATCGAGGGGCTAGAAGGGGCGTGTGCTTACTCTCGTTGGGGACGGGGCTCCGACGCCTATTGTCGGTTCGACGAGGCGGGTCAGCTCGCCGGTGCCGAGGGGGCCCATTGGGCTCGGGGTGAGCAGGCTTGTGGCTGGAGCTTCTTGAAGATTCCCGACGGGTGAAGTCAGCTTCATCCGCACGGATGTACTTTTGAGCTCGGAGGAGGAGATCAGAATAAGAGCTTGGGGGCTTCTTATCCAAAGAGAAGGTAATGCGGGATGGAAGGAGCCCCCGCTTCAATGCCAATATCACCACCACGTTATCGAGATGGTAGACTTCGAGAGTGGTAGCCTTGAATCGGGACACAAAGTCCCGTAGCGACTCTCCCTCCTTCTGACGGATGGAGAAAAGACTATTAGCCACCCTTGGGATTCGCCAGCAAGTGTCGAAGTGTGCCAGAAAGGCTTTCTCCAGCTCCCGGAAGGAGTCGATGCTGTGAGGGGTCAGGCGGGAGTGCCATGCACGGGTGGCCTTCTGTAGAGTGGCGGAGAAGGATTTGCAGAGAAGGGCATCTGAAGCGCCCTGGACTTGCATCATTGCTTTGTAGCTCTCGAGATGATCGAGAGGATCGGTCGTACCATCGTACGGGTCCACCTAGGGGAAATGAAACCTGGAGGGGACAGGCTCCTCCAATATTCGGCGGGTGTAAGGAGGACGGGTGTCAAACTCTTCCTTCGGTTGATGATTGATTTTCTTGGCAAGCTCATCGAGTCGCCTGTTGTACTCCTCCAGGCGTTCCTCCGCCTGGCGACTGATTGTCGGGGCCCTCCGAGATGGCTCGGAGGAAGAAGAAGAAGAAGAAGTTGAAGGAGATGGAGATGGGAGTTGGGACTTCCGCCTGGGCTCCTCATGATGACGCTGCTCGGGAGGAAATTTGCTGGGGCCGTGGTCAGAGGACCGTGGCCACTTAGGGGGCTCGCATCGGGGCTTCCTAGGGAAGCCGGACATCGGCCGGTCTCTCGCCGACCGGCCTCCCACCGAGGAGAGCCTCCCCTCGCCGACTGCTAGCTGGCGGGAGGAGCGGTCTGATGCTGGGTGGCCACGGACTGTTGTTGCTGGAGCCCGTGGACCATGGCGGTAAGATTTTGGACCTGACGGGAAAGGGTCGCCAGCCGCTCCGCTGTTTGATCAGCGGCCTCCGGCGGCGGGCAGGTAACTAGAGGGTCGGTAGCAGGGGGATTGGCCTCCTGCTGCCTAGTTGGCAGGGGAAGCCCCGTGGGATAGCTGACGGAGGCGTCCTGAGCTCGCATCACCACTATGGTTTCTAGAAGAGAAGAGGGGGGGAGATAGTCTCTCCTACCGAGATGTAGCACTGGAAGAGTGTTTGCTACTTTCTTTTATGCCCCCCTACCTGGCACGCCAATCTGATGACGCCCAATCACCATCCTAGACGTCGGGAATGGAGTGCTTCTTGAACCTTTTCTTCACCAGGTTGCCTGCAAAAAAGTCCCAAGACCGGAGAGGATTCTCGGTGGGACCCTCCGATGCCCAAGTCAGCGATTGAGGTCATAGCTGAAGAGGGGCTCGAATGAGCTCTGTTTGGAGTGAAAAAAGAGATCTCATAGAGGAGGGATTCCTTTCTGAGTGCTAAGATAGCGATTTTGGGGATTATCGCACATACCTGTTTAGAGAGAGGACTCACCCTTTTATAGGGGTTGACATGATCACGTGGGATTCCGTGAGGAAGGAATGTTTGCGGGTTCTTGGAAGTTGCATGGATCTGGGCTGGTTGGTGGGTCCTGTCCCATCGGAGAGGGAAACAACGACGGTTGGTGGGTTCTATCCCATCAATCAGTGGGGCTGCTGAGTTGTTGGGTCTAGTCCCATCAACAACGTGGCCAGTGGATAGGTGGATCTGGCGTTGTCAGGCGGCGCGAGTCAGAGAGGTGGCTCCCTGAACTGCTGGGGCCATGCTGGGGCTAATCTAGAGAGAACTGGACATCTCGACCTTCCCGAGGGAGCCGAGCCTGAGCCTGGTTGACCAGGGGCGGCCGGGGCTGACCTCCCCGGCCAGGAAGTGCCGGGGCGGGGTCAGCCAAGAAGTGCCGGGCTGGGGCCGACTCGGTGGGCTTGGAGATGCCGGGGCCGAGAAGGGCCGGCCAAGGATGGCCGGGGCCAACTCGATGGGCTTGGAGATGCCGGGGCCGAGAGGAGCCGGCCAGGGATGGCCGGGGCCGTCTCGGCGGGCTTGAAGATGCCGGGGCCGAGAGGGGCCGGCCAGGGATGGCCGGGGCCGACTCGGCGGGCTCGGAGATGCCGGGACCGAGAGGGGCTGGCCAGGAATGGTCGGGGCCGACTCGATGGGCTCGGAGATGCCGGGATCGAGAGGGGCCAGCCAGGAATGGCCGAGGCCGACTCGGCAGGCTTGAAGATGCCGGGGCTGAGAAGGGCCAGCTAGGGATGGCCGGGGCCAACTCGGCGGTCTTGGAGATGCCGAGGCCGAGAGGGGCCGGCCAGGGATGGCTGGGGCAGATTCGGCAGGCTCGAAGATGTCGGGGTCGAGAGGGGCCGGCCAGGGATGGCCGGGGCCGACTCAGCGGGCTCGGAGATGCCAGGGTAGAGAGGGGCCGGCCAGTAATGGCCGGGGCCGACATGGCAGGCTCGGAGATGCCGGGGCCGAGAGGGGCTGGCCAGGAATGGCCGGGGCCGACTCGGTGGGCTCGGAGATGCCGAGGCCAAGAGGGGCTAGCCAAGGATGGTCGGGGCCGACTCGGGGGGCTCAGAGATGCCGAGGCCGAGAAGGGCCGACCAAGGATGGCCAGGGCCGACTCGGCGGGCTCGGAGATGCCGGGGCCAAGAAGGGCCGGCCAAGGATGGCCGGGGCCGACTCGGCGGGCTTGAAGACGCCGGGGCCGAGAGGGGCCGGCAAGGAATGGCCGGGGCCGACTCGACGGGCTCGGAGATGCCGGGGCCGAGAAGGGCCGGCCAAGGATGGCCGGGGCTGACTCGGCGGGCTCGGAGACGCCGGGGCCGAGAGGGGCCGGCTAGGAATGGCCGGGGCCGACTCGGCGGGCTTGGAGATGCCGGAGCCGAGAGGGGCCGGCCAAGGATGGCCTGGGCTGACTCGGCAGGCTTAGAGATGCCGGGGCCGAGAGGGGCCGGCCAGGGATGGCCGAGGTGCAAAAATGCTTTGATTTTATCGAGATTGCCTCTGCGGCTGCACGTGGCTACACCAGCCACATAAGCTTACAAGGACCCATACCTCCAAGCCTTGGAAACCTCCAGCAACTAGACGTACTGGACCTTTCTCGAAATAATCTCAGTGGTACAATACCAAAGAAATTGTTAGTCTTCCTTTTTTGTCAGATTCCATCAACTTGTCTAACAATTCATTAGTCGGGCCACTCCTAGAGGAAGTCGGCACTCTGAAAAATATCAAAATATTTGTCGTCTTTGGGAACAAGTTAACAGGTAAAATTCCAGATACAATTGGTGGATGTGAAGTCCTCGAGCTCCTATTTATGAACAATAACTTTTTCAACGGAAGTGTTCTGCCATCTCTCAGTAACATAAAGGGCCTTCGAGGATTATTTCTATCTTACAATCACTTGACAGGGACAATTCCTTCATCTTTGAGCACAATCAAGGGCCTTCAAGCACTAGATCTCTCACACAATTACCTTTCAGGGTCAATCCCATGTTCTCTTGAAGATTTGAATTTTTCGAGCAACTTGAGTTTTGTACCCTCCGATGACTTGGGTCTTCAATACTTGAAGAATTATTCAAGTGGTTTAAGTCTATCTTTCAACCATCTTGAGAGGGAAGTGCCAATGAAGGGAATATTTAAAAATGCCACTGCAATCTCACTTGTTAGCAATGATGGACTTTGTGGGGGTGTTTCAGAACTCAAGTTACCCAAGTGCCCTGTGATATCGTCGAAAAACAAACAGCGGACTCAGCTGCTCAAATTTATGATTCTAATAGTTACAGTCATCTTTTTTTAATACTTTCCAGCTTTGCTTTTCTTTATTTGAAACAGAAGCCAAAACAACAAATTTCATCTGCCACTTTGTTGGAGGATCAAAATCTCACAGTTTCATATGCAAAGCTGGTTAAAGCAACTAATGGATTCTCTTCTACCAACCTAATTGGCTCGGGAAGATACAGATCCATTTACAAAGGCATTATGGATCCTGGCAATTCAATTGTGGCTATTAAGGTTTTCAACCTTTTGCATCAAGGAGCTTCCAAGAGTTTCATTGCTGAATGCAAAGCTTTAAGAAACATCCGTCATCGAAATCTCATCAAGATACTAACATCCTGCTCCAGCATAGATTTTCAAGGCAACGATTTCAAAGCTTTGATTTTTGAGTTCATGCCTAATGGGAGTTTGGATACATGGTTGCATCCTAAGCCTGACAGGGATCATCTTGTGAATGTTCTAAGCTTGAGCAAAAGGTTGGGCATAGCTGTTGACATTGCCGATGCATTGGATTATTTACATCACAATTGCCAGCCACCAATTGTTCATTGTGATCTAAAGCCTGCTAATGTTTTACTTGACAATGACATGTGTGCTCATGTGGGGGACTTCGGGTTGGCAAGGTTTCTATGGGAGGGTAATAGCAAATATATTCAGTCCTCAAGTACTTCAGTTGCAATAAAGGGTTCCATTGGATATGTCTCTCCAGGTAACTGTCTCTTTTAATCCATTTTATTCTATCATCTTCTTTTGGAAACTTTGAAGGATTAAAATCATATTTGTTTTCCATCATGAATCTTCTATTTATATAATATATGCTCAAGCTTAGATATCCATGGATTGCAGAGTATGGAGCAGGTTTTCATGTGTCCACCTTTGGGGATGTGTATAGCTTTGGGATCCTTTTACTAGAGTTATTTACAGGAAAAAAGTCCAGTAGATGACATGTTTCGAAATGGCTTAACCCTTTGCAAGTTTGCTGAGATGGCTTTCCCTGGTGGAGTGATGGACATTGCTGATCCACTATTGATATTACCAGAGCACATCAATATTGCTTATAGCCAGCAAAATGGAAGTGATGCAGTGAGAAAAATACAAGAATGCATGATTAATATAGTGAGAGTTGGGCTATCATGCTTGAATCCATCATGGAGAAAGAGAATGAGCATGAAGGATGTTGCAACTGAGACACACAAAATTCGGGATGCCTATAAGGCTATTGGATTTCTCGAAGGATATGTGGTTGGGGGTCAATAACCATGCATCATTCCACTTTATATCAAGAGCCCAGATATGGACAAATCAAAGGTGGTTGAGAATTTGCTTAGATATGGACAGATCAAAGGTCATTGAGAATTCCTATCTTCCAAATGAGTGTAATTTTTAAACCAATGTTGTTCTTTTCCTTCACCAAGTTTCAGATCCATGATGTTTAGCAATTGTTAGTGATACTATGAAGGAAAAATTATATCTCAAGGTGTACTTCATGTGAAATAAAAAAATAAAATTGTTAAGAGAAGAATTTCTCAAATTTTGTGAGGAATGACATATGACGGGTTAGGGCCTTTTTGCCTTGATTAGGTTTATTTTGCTATTAGGAAAGAAATCAAATCTTGTCAACGGAATAAACCCATGGTTGCTACCATTTGAGTACTTGTGTATTATGTAAGACCTAAATTTGGTAGGATCTGGACATAACACAAACCAATGAATTCGCTCCATCTAAAGGATCATAGTTAAGTTTTCAATGATAAAAATATTCAACATAAACCTTATGGTTACTTTCATTGGAGCCTACTCATGTATTAAATAAGATCAAAATTTGGTAGAATTTAGACACAACCCAGACCAATATATATGTTTGTTCCAAGAATTATAGACACGTTTCCCTCACAACGTCATGCATATTAATAAATGGGGAAAATATTTTAATTAACTGTATGTTACATTAAAATTGGATAGTATTTTATAGAGATGAAATTCGATGGAGAGTCAGCTCAGATTACTTTTTTTGGCAATCCTTCCATAGACGCACCTTTTTGACTAACGCTGAGTCTTGGCCCGTGTTTTCTTACGTGGCCGAGGAGAGCTTTTCCCAAGGGTGGCAGGGCGGACCCGCGGAGAGGGAAACCATCTTCAAGCGGCACCACGCTCCCATCCTTTCCAGTGCTATCCATCTTCAAAGAGTACCCCGGTCCCATCCTTTCCAGTGCTATTCCCCCTCTCCTTCTCTTCTCTTCCTCGTCCTGATGTTGGCTTTTGTGGAGCCTTCCAAAGCCGGGTGTCCAGCTCCGGGGTAAGACATGCGACAATTTCCTCTGTTCTATATTTCTTCTTCTGTTTTAACCTTGTTTCGCTAATTAGTGATGGCAGGATCTCTGCTCAAGAAATCCGGGCCAGTGTTGGTGTTACCAAGGGTTACCGTACCTTTCGCTGCCACCGGTTGCCGCTGTCGACTGCCGAATAGTCTGAGCTAAATCCTATAGGGCAGAGACACCTGTTTTAGATGTAGGTGGTTGCCTCTTGTGGGGCCTAGCCGGACCCATTGCCGGAGCTAGCAAGGCCCATGGGGGATGGAGACGGTTTCCTCGTGCCTCATTGCCGCCGGCTAATGGTGCGGTGGGGTGGTCGAGAGGCCGAGCCTCTCTCTGTTTTCAGAAAGGGCTTGTTGTGGGCCCTGTTGCCGTTGGCCGGCCACCAGGCCATTGGCCGCCGAGTGTTCCATCACCGGAATATGGGGGTCCAGGGGGAGGTATTCCTTTGGTTTTACCGCTGCCTGAAGCGGCGGAGCTTGAGTGAAACGGCCGAGTAACTCGGCTGTGTCGTGGGGTGAGATGCAGGTCCTCACCACCGCGTCTCTCAGTACGACCGCTGGCTGGGTGTCGCCGGAGTGCCGCCTCCGCCGTGGTGGCCGACGACCGTGTGGGAGCTCGGCCGTGGTTGGTGTCGGCCGGCCATGGGGCTCCATGGTCTGGGTTGCGAGGAGCCGAAGGGTTCGGCCTTCTCCGCATCTCCCGCGCGTTGAGCCAAGGGGTTGGCTCAAACCCATTTGTGGGCGCCGGCTTAGAGCCGGAACCAGGTGCCGATTTGAGGTTAGCCGGGTGGGTCCAAAACCGATTGGGTTCCAACATGTGCTGGGCCAGGGGAGTGAGGTGTTGGGCTGTTAAGGCTGGTTCGGCCCGACGTAGTTTCTAGTTGTTTGGGACCGAAATGTTGTTTAGGATCTCGTTGTTGGAGGTACAGTTGGTTAGGCGAAGCTGAACCAATATGTGCACTTCAATAATAAGCCTTCTGGTCTTAAGTGGAGTTGTTTGAGCCTTGTTATAGTTAAATTCAGCCTACATAATTAAAGCACAAGTATGGACCCAAATGAATAGTTATCTAAACCAACCAAATTTGAGTCTGTTTATGACCCATTAAAGCTAAGTTGACGGTCCAGGTAATCGGAATGTAAGTGGGATTGAATTAAGCTTAAGTAAACCCACCATGGGTATGAGGGGTATAATGTAACTTTAGCAACTTGATTAATAAGGATCGAATGGATTTGGTAATGGTTGTAGCTGATCCCATTAGTGATTGGTTGATTCTTAGCAGGTTTGGGAGATCGGAATGATGCCTTGAGATTTGTGGTTGAGGTCTATGATGGAATGTGAGTTGTGGATTTTAGATTAGCCGTTTAAGATAGAGACCTTACACGTACTTTTATGAGCGATAACACTCCTACATATATTTCATAACATACATTGTATGCATTGGCATTATTAGTGTATTTTGGCTCTGCTCATATATGTTACATTTTACTATGGTATTATGTGTTGGATTGCTATGGTATTATGTTATGCTATACTCATATATGATCTTCTAATAACATAGATGATGCATGATCTTGTAATAGCGTACATGATACTACCATGGTTTTATAGTGTGGTATGCTTTATATATGCGATCATGAGTTTTATTTTGTAAATGTGCTAGTAGTATAAAAGATACGATAAGATGGCTTGATATGGACATGTGGACTAATCACTACATTGTTGCAGAGGTGGTATTGAGCATGCTGCAGAAGCCTGATATAAAACTGGTTTGGACTAACTTAGTTTTTAATACCTGGATATAGATAGTTGATGATACATGACACTAGTTCGAGTAGACTTCTTAGACACCTGGCATCGGGGGTAAGACATATAGCCATGGAGACCAGATGTAGAATTGGTTTGAACAAACCAAGTTCATTATTTGTAGCACTAGTGTTAGGACCAACCTGAGCGTTTGGAGGTTCTTGAGTTAGGTTTATATACATGACATACTATTAAGGCCGAATCATCGGTATGTATCTTTAATGTACCGATATACTAGTGTTGCCGCCGGGATCCGTCCTCCGACTCGGGCGCGGTCGGTCCTCAGAGAATGGGGCGCGGCGAACCTGCAAAACAGGAAGCCCTGCACGCGGAAGGACGCCGGGGGTGGTCCTCCGCGGAAGGCCCTCCGACGCTCAAGTCAGTGGGGAAGGGAGTCGGCGATCAACCAGACAAATGAGGAGGTGGATCTCTCCGGGAGACCTCTCCAGGGGGGCGATCAATCGGAGGCTCCGGTAAGAACAGAGCACCGACGAGCTGCCGGAAGAGAGAGAGAGGCGTAACCCTGGAGCTTTTTGGTGTGTCAAGGGTTGCGTACCTGAAGTGATCTGCCAAACTCGAGTTTATAGACTGTCACCTGGGAACTTGAGCATCTTCTGGAAGGTACTGAGGTTGTTAAGATTCGAGGGTAGACAGAATCAGGCCGTTGTGGGGCCGTTAGAATCCACGCTTGTCCGTTAAGGGATCGACGGCTGGGAGAGCTCCTTGATGTCTTGGGATCTGGGTGAGTAGACCTGGGGCGGTTATAGTAGGTCTTAGGCCACGTCTCAATATGATCCCCTGCTCAGGGTGCTGCTCGGGTAGACTTGAACTCTCCTGCGCCAGGTTCCGCGGAGGTGGACGTCGGGGCGTGGATTGCAAGGTAGCAGCGGGCTACGGAAGCCCGGGGGAGGCCGAGCTAGGGAAGCCCAGAAGAGGCCGAGCTAGGGAAGCCCGGAAGAGGCCGAGCTACGGAAGCCCGGAAGAGGCCGAGCTACGGAAGCCCGGAAGAGGTCGAGCTACGGAGGCCCGGAAGAGGCCGAGCCACGGAGGCCCGGAAGAGACCGAGCTAGGGAAGCCCGGAAGGGGCCGAGCCACGGAGGCCCGGAAGAGGCCGAGCTACGGAAGCCCGGAAGAGGCCGAGCTACGGAAGCCCGGAAGAGGTCGAGCTACGGAGGCCCGGAAGAGGCCGAGCCACGGAGGCCTGGAAGAGACCGAGCTAGGGAAGCCCGGAAGGGGCCGAGCCACGGAGGCCCGGAAGAGGCCGAGCCATGGGGGCCC
>UESW01001424.1:330564-358537 GCA_900491605.1 Calamus simplicifolius | reverse complement strand
GGCTCGTCGCTTTCGGAAGTCAGCTCTGGAATCCAAGAGTGTCGACTCCAGAATGTTCATAAAACATGCTCCTGAAGAGGTCGACTCTAAGTTCTGAACTTTGAAAAATTTCCTTTAAAATTTGATTCAAAACTTATTCCTTTATTTCTTTTGATTGATTAAATATTTTTAACCCCTAAAACACTTATTAAATCTGTCAGAAACATAATGAATATACTCATGTCTTTTGTTAATCATCAAAATCAATAATTTGGTCAACAACAAGATCATTAGTATATAATTTTTTGTAGTAATTAAAATCAATATAAGGTCAATAATCTTTCTCTTTTTGATAATAAAAAAATTATTAAGTATACAATAAAAAATAAAAAATTTTAATCATGATATTCCTTGATAACTTTGAAGCATAGATGGAGCGTGCCAAAATTTAGCATATCGTACGAAACTCTAAATTTTAAGAACACTTAAAATATGATATTCAAAAGATATATGTATAACTCCCCTTTTGATTTTGAATATATGCATTATCATGAAATACCATGATGTATGCATTTTATATATGCTATTCTCTTCCCTTTTTAAATGTATGTTTTTCTTTTCTTTTAAAAATACCACAATGCATGCTATTCTCTCATATGAATGCTATTCTCTCTTATGAATGAATTGTATGCTATTCTCTCCCCATGATGAATTCTCTCCCTCATGATTGTACTGTACACTATTTCCTTCCCATTTTTGTCATCAATCAAAAAGAAATGAAGAATGTGCATAATTTTTCTGTTTTTCTTTTCTTCAATAGTAACAATGAGTAGCATAAATAAAGCATAAAAAGATCAATTATTTAATAACAATCATCATTCATAACTCAATTTATACCAATTAAAAAGCTATATTAAAATAAGGCAACATGTCCTATAGTTTGATACCAATAAGAAAATATATATATAAGAGTTGATACCAATTAAGATATTTAATACTCAATACATCAAAGTGTTTAATGCATCAAAGTATCTAATTATTTAAACAAGTTTGTTCTCCCCCTTACTAATTTAAAAACATGTTGAGGTACAATGATAACAGATACCACAACAAAAAAAAAAAATTCATTTATGCTTACATTGTTCTCCCCCTAAATATTTCAAATTTGATCTATATGCAATAAAAGAATTTTATGCAAGAAATGATACCAATATCATATAATCCAAGCATTTTATAAGTGTATCATGTTAATCTCAATATATAGACATATCACTGCATATCAAATACACATTTCATAAGATATTTTGCATCACCTCTATTAAATCCTTTTCATTTCACACATAAACAATTTATTCTAAAACATGATCAAGAAATGATACCACAGATAAAATAAGCATTTAATGATTCAAGATGCACAATAGAATCATATCAAGCAAGGAGTATACAAATCAAAGTGATACCAATAGTTACTGATACCAATTTTAGCCAATCATGGGCCCAAATCCATCACCCGACAAATGTACCAATATATTTGGATTTCTTCATGCCAAATTTCTTCAAGATTTCCTTGATGTACTAGGATTGGCTTATGAAGATTCTCTTCTTTGATTGCTTGATTTGAAGTCCGAGAATATAATTGAGTTCACCAATCTTGCTCATCTTGAACTACCCCTGCATGAACTTAGCAAAGTCTTGGCACAAGGAATCATTAGTAGTACCAAATACAATGTCATCTATAGAATTTGCGCTATCAACATATCATCATTTTCTCTTTTAATAAATAATAGTGCATCAACATTTTCACTAATAAATTTATTACTAACCAAGAACTTAATAAGCCTATTATACCACGTCCAGGGTATTTGTCTCAAACCATATAAAGCTTTGTTCAATATGAATACATGGTTTGAAAATAAGTGATTTTCAAATCTGGGTGGTTGATTAACAAATATGTGTTTTAGCAATATATTTATTAAGGAAAGTATTCTCAATAATCATTTAATATAATTGATGACGCTCGATCACTGGAGTTGAGCGCTGGGGAAGTTGATCTGGTTTTCGATGAGGTCCTCGCCTAGCTGGACAACCTGCAAGAAGTCCCGAGACCAGAGGGGTTCTTCGGTTGGGACCCTCCGACGTCCAAGTCAGCGATCGAGGTCACAGCTGAGGAAGAGCCCGGGAGAGCTCTTTAGATAGAGAAAGCCCTTAAGAGACGGGGCTTCCCTGGGATAGTGGAGTAAGGGAGACTATGTTCGTATACTTGAGTTTCTTATGGACTCATCCTTTTATAGGCGGTTGAAATCTGCATGGGGATTAACCGGATGACATTCCGTGAGGAAGGAATGTCAGCGGGACATGTGGGGTGATGCGTGTCGTAGCGCAACGATTTAAACACCTTAATTTCACTATTAGGATAGCGAGAGTAAGGGATCGATTCCACAGGGACTTTAGCGATTATCTTGAAATAATTTTATAAATTTAACTAAATAGATAACTAAGTAGATAATTAATAGTGCAAAATAATAAGATATGGTTTATCTTATTAGAGCACGGCTCGTACCCGTAGATCACGGCCCGTCTCTTTTAAGAATAAATCAGTCTAAATTATTTTCACTTAAATAAAATTTAATAACAATTTAATATGAATAAAAATTTTATTTCAATAAATCTAAGAGTGCATATTAAAATCTAAAATAGAAGAGTTTTAATTTCTAACATGGCAATAAAATAGCAATAAAATAAATCTTCGATCCAAAGCTCTTAGGAACAACCGGACGTGAACAGCAGATCTCCTGTAATCCTCCACGGCACGATCGGATGATGGCTTCTTTCACACGGCACGAACAGAGCTCCGACGGAAGAATTCTCCACGGCTGGAACCGCCACGGCACAATTGGATTCTTCTCCTGGATGCAGCGCGCTGGATGATCCCTTCCTTGGACTCCCTTTGCTGCTATTTGTAGAGGCGCCGGACGCGGCCTTGACGCGGCGGAGTCTTTTTAAAACAGAGAACGAAGCAAGGAAAATAACAAGATAAATCTAGATAAATAACTCAATAAAAATCAAATTCCTTTTAAAGGAATTTAATTCTCTCAATTTGATAACTTCCAATCTAATCTATTCCTTAATTGGTGGAAGAAACGGTTAGAAATTGAATTGAGAAGAATCGGTGGAAACAGAGGAACTGGCTGAGAAACGATGAAGTCGGCAACGTTTGCCGTTTTTGCTTTAAAATCCGTGCTAAATCCTTATAAAATCAATTCCGAGCTCATCTTAAATCCGATTTGAGTGCCGTTTGCGTCATTAAATCCCTAAAATCGAGCTCTTTAAGTTGATAAGTTTTATCTAAAATATTATATAAAATATTAAAATATTAAATAATAATAGGTACGTTAAATTATTAATTAATAGGTTTAATGATAATTATTTATGCGTTTATCACTCCCCCCAACTTGAATCTTACTCGTCCTCGAGCAAATAAGAAATTTAGAAATATGTACCAAGCTAATCCAAGAATTGATAGTTATCTTATTTATTTTTTATTTTTTAAGATCATAAGGGAAGTACTTCATTGGATTATTAAGTTTTTTTTTTTTAGTGATAAAGTGTAGTCCATAAGAATTTATAGAAGTCTTCCTTTACCAACTTTCCACTTCTCTGATTAAGTCTTCTAACTTAATTTGGGTTGGGTGTAATGTCTTTTGTCCTTTGATTCTTTATTTATTTATTTATATGTAAAGTCAGTGCAATGTCCTAACCCCTTGCTTTCTAATTAACCCTTGTAGCGAGCTTTAGGCCAATGGCTCCCAAACCAGTTGGTTTTAGGGCATTAGGTGTAAAACACCCCTCAGACTTACTTACTCGAGTTAAAAAGGCTTTAGGTAGGACTAACTTTACTTAGGTTCTTTTACATTCCACCTTTTTACGCGAACAACATCACTTTCTTAGGTGACGGGGCCCGGTTACTCAGTGAAAAATGCTAAGAACCTAATCTATTAACTTTAAGAGAGATTTCTTTTTTTTTTTTTTTTTTTTTTTTTTAAATAACATTTTCACCCATACCCTTATTAAGTAGATTGTACTATTAAGATCAGTGGTCAGAAGGGTCTGAAATTATTCTAAAAATTATTCTGGGCTAAACCCTACCTTTTATTAGGTTTACTTAATAATTTATTCCTCAATAATAATAATAATAATCTAACATTAATTCATTAATAGACTGCTTGATTAACTTCAAATCGAGACAGAATTTGGTACACATCTGATTATAGTTTTACTCGAGGATTTTTTCTTTTTCCTCCTCCCCCCAACTTAATTTCCATTGTCCCTAATGGAAGAAAAATTAATTAATTTCAAGGAAAGATACTACCTGGTAGAGTATTTGAAGGTTGGAAGTTTCATTGTTGCCATCTTCTTTCAATCTGCTTCTGTTGCTCTTCTCTGGTCATACTAAAAGAACACACTAAAAGAAAAGAAAGTTAAAAATAACTAATAAAATGGGTTGCCTCCCAAGAGCGCTAAGTTTAAAGTCTTCAGCCAGACTGTGCTACTTATTATGATATTGGGTTCACAAGATCAATTGATTCAACAACTTCTCCATCATTAATTTCTTCTATATATGGTTTCAATCGCTGGCCATTTACTTTGAATGTATTTCCTTGCTTGGGGTCTTTAAGCTCTACAGCTCCATAGGGAAATACTTGAGTTACTATAAAAGGTCCATTCCATCGTGAACGAAGTTTTCCAGGGAAAAGGTGTAATCTTGAATTGTAAAGCCATACTTTTTGATTTGGTTCAAAAGTTTTTCTACTAATAAATTTGTCATGATATGCCTTGGTTCGTTCTTTAATTAAATTTTTGAGATTCTCATATGCCTCATTTCGTAGTTCTTCTAACTCATTCAATTTTTTCTATTGACACCTGCATTTTTCATATCATAATTAAATTGCTTGATAGCCCAAAATTGTTCGACATGGTATTCATAATTCCACATGGGTAAATGACAAAATACGAGCCTATAGTAGGCAGACTAAAATTCCTAGGAGTTTTAAATGCAGTCACAAAAGTAATATTTGAAGCCCAGTAATGCCATCATCCAGGGAAGACTGCGTTCATGATCTCTGATTATTTCTATTCACTATCCAGATCTGCTCTCAGAACCTAAGATTTCTAGATCTCAAGGATATTTTAATTCTCTATTTGATATTTCTAAACTTTTCTAGGGACTAGTTTGGGGATGATAAGGTGTAGCTACCTTATGAGTAATTCCATATTTATTCATTAATTTTCAAAGTGTCTATTCGTGAAATATGTCCATCACTAATTATAGCCCTTGGGCATCCAAAACGAAAGGATATTATGCTGAATGAAACTTGATTACCACTTTATGAATCATCTGGTTGGGACTTGATTGTATCCTGCCACGTTCTAGAAATCCATTTTGAATCTATACACACTCTCCAACTAGTTGATGTGCGAGTAGGAATTGATTCGCCCTTTTCATTTTTAATCACGGTAATACCCGATTTTTTAGGTACTACTTGGATTGGACTGACCCATTGGCTATCTGAAATTGGATAAATAATACCAGCATCAAGCCATTTTACTACTTCTTTCTTAACAACATCCCTCATGTTTGGATTTAGCCTTCGTTGCATGTCTCTATGTGGTTTGGCTTCAATTTCACTATGAATATGGTGCATGCAAACGGAAGGGTCAATTCCCTTAATATCAGCTATTGTCCATCCAATTGCCTCTTTATGTTCTTTAAGTACATCTACCAATTTATCTTCTTGCTCAGAGGTTAGGGTAGATGCAATGATTACTGGAAGGGTATCATTGGGTCCAAGGAATGAATATTTTAAGTTATCTGGAAGAGGTTTCAATTCTAGTTGGGGTGGTTCTTCCAAGGATGGTATTAAAGGACTTGGTTTAGTTGGAAGTGGTTCATATTTTATAGTCCAAGGCGGGATGGTGTCGATCTTAGGTGGTTCTAATAACATGTTTATCTCTTTGGTATACTCATCAATATCAAAGTCATCTATTCCAAAATGTGTAAGACATGTTTGTAAAGGATCCGAATCAATCAAACTTTGGAATTTCTTATCTACTACTTCCTCTATCATGTTTACTTCATTTAAATCATACACAGGTGGTCCTTGGGAAGCATTAAAAATATTTAATCTCATCTTCTTGTTTCCAAAAGATACATCCATCACACCTGTTCTACAATTTATACATGCATTAGCAGTAGCTAGAAAAGGTCTTCCAAGGATGATGGGAATTTGGTTAGGATTACCACTAGATTCCATATCCAACACAAGGAAGTCGACAGGAAAATAAAATTCATCCACCTTTACTAATACATCTTCCAATATTCCACGAGGTTCTTTGACTGATCTATCTGCCAATTGTAGTGTTACTGTCGTGGGTTTCAACTCTCCAAATCCAAATAATTCATATACTGAACTTGGGAGAAGGTTTACACTCGCACCCAAATCTAATAATGCTTTCTTGATTGTGAAGTTTCCTATGACACATGATATAATCGGGGTACCAGGATCTTTTAGTTTGGGTGGGGTTATTTGCTGAACAACTGAGCTGACTTGCTCAGTCAAATGTATCTTTTTTGGTATTTGTATCTTGGCTTTCCGTTTTTGTGTGCATAGATCCTTCAAAAATTTGGCATAAGCTGGAACTTGCTTGATAGCATCGAGAAGAGGTAAGTTTATTTGGACTTGCTTAAATAACTCAAGCATCTCATTCATTTTATATTCTTCTTATCTGAAGGCAAAGGAGATTCTAAAGCACTAGGGAATGGGGCTTTAGGTATGATTGCTTGATCATTGAATTCCTTTTCTTTTTCATTTCTTCTCTCTTCTGGTTTAGCCACTTCTAATTTCTGGGTTGGTTCAGGTGGGTTCAATGTTTTTCCACTTCTGAGAGTCATGACTGATTAGCATGTTCTGGGAATTTGTCAGGACTATTGGAACCTCAGCCATGAATTGTCCTTTTGGGTTATCGATAGGCTGACTAGGTAACTTACCCTCCTCCCTTCTACTGAATGCTGTGGCTAATTGACCTATCTGAGTTTCTAGTTTTGCAATAGATTGTGTGTGTGAGTGAAGGATTTGAGTATTCATTTCTAGCCCTTTCAATGCTTGTAACACTTTGTCTTCAAAAGTAGGCTGATTATTCGGTGGAGGTTGTGGGATGTTTGGATATTGTGAATATGGCATGTTTCTAAAATTGGTTTCTTGATAATTAGGTCTGATCGATGAATTGACTACAGGTTGAGGTTTCCAAGAAAAATTTGGATGATTTCGCCAGCCAGGATTGTAAGTATTTGAAAATGGATCATTTCCTGTTCTAGGAGCTAATCGGGTTTGGGCTTGGTGGGCTTGCTCTTGAACAAGGTCAGGAAATTGGTATGCAGCTGGACATTCACCTACAGAATGGGTTGGACTCGAACAAATTATACAGACCTCATGTAATTGAGTAGATGGGGAAGAGATGTTTCCAACTTGTAGAATCCGATCAAGTTTATGGGATAATTCATCTACCTTAGTATAGATATCTGTAGAATGACCTATTTCATATATTCCACCTCTTTTAGGTTCTACGGGAGGGTCTCGACGAGCAACTGACATATGATGTAGTGAATTCTCACTCAATGTCTCAAAGAGTTGCCAAGCCTCATGTTCATTTTTTAACATAAATGTCCCACCACACGAAGCATCAACCATTTGCCTATGCTTTTCTGATAATCCATCATAAAAGCACTGAACCAGTTGCCATTTGGGTATAGCATGATGTGGACATTTTCTAATTAGTTCTTTGAATCTCTCCCATGTCTCATGGAACATTTCTCCATCTGTCTGGGAAAAACTTGTTATGGCTTTTCTAATTTGATTCGTTTTTCCTATAGGAAAATATTTCTTAAGAAATTCTCTCTGAAGATGATCCCAAGTTGAAATTATAACAGTGTCTAATGAATTTAACCAATACTTGGCTTTATCTTTTAGGGAAAAAGGGAATAACTTAAGCCTAAGTGCATCATCGGAGAAATTTTGAATCTTGACAGTTGAGCAAATTTCTAAGAATTCATCTAAGTGTTTGTAGGGATCCTCATTTGTAAGTCCATAGAAAGATGGTAACATTTGGATTACACTTGACTTAATTTCATATTGAGCAGCCTCTACTGGAGGTACTTGAATGCAGGAGAGTAGGTATACCTTGAAGGAGTGAAATACTCTTTCAACTGTCTTGGTTGATTATTTTTGTTATTATGATCCATAATTCTAAGTCTGTTTGCTCTAATAGTTTTTTCTATCTCAGGATCTAAGGGTATAAGGTTGGGTTGCAACGATCGGCGACCGAGCATACACCCTACCAATGCCTCTAAAGCAAATAGTTATTTTATTTATTTATTTATTATTTTTGTAATTAAGTTTCTAATTTCCTAATAAATTATGAGATGTCAATGGAAAAATTTTGAGTTTTGCAGAAAATAAATTCACCTAAGTCAATCTATAAAATAATTATTTTGTTTATATATTTTATTTTTATTTTATAATTTTTTTCCTTAAATTAATTATTTTATGGAAGATTTAGGGTTTTTGTTTTTAGGTAAGTTAATTAGAAGGAAAATTTGATTAGGTTAAAATTGGATTTGTGGCAAAAAGGAAAGTAATAAATTTTTTTTATATTTTTTTTATGTTAAAAAGAAAATATGCAATTCTAATAATTAATGAAATAAAGCAGCAATAACTATTCAAAAATTAAGAGAAAATTAATCTAATTTTTATTTTTTTATTTTATTTTTATTTTTTATTATTTTTTTTTTTTAAATAACACACTTAAGTCCCCGGCAACGGTGCCAAAAATCTGATGCGTGTCGTAGCGCAACGATTTAAACACCTTAATTTCACTATTAGGATAGCGAGAGTAAGGGATCGATTCCACAGGGACTTTAGCGATTATCTTGAAATAATTTTATAAATTTAACTGAATAGATAACTAAGTAGATAATTAATAGTGCAAAATAATAAGATATGGTTTATCTTATTAGAGCACGGCTCGTACCCGTAGATCACGGCCCATCTCTTTTAAGAATAAATCAGTCTAAATTATTTTCTATTAAATAAAATTTAATAACAATTTAATATGAATAAAAATTTTATTTCAATAAATCTAAGAGTGCATATTAAAATCTAAAATAGAAGAGTTTTAATTTCTAACATGGCGATAAAATAGCAATAAAATAAATCTTCGATCCAAAGCTCTTAGGAACAACCGGACGTGAACAGCAGATCTCCTGTAATCCTCCACGGCACGATCGGATGATGGCTTCTTTCACACGGCACGAACAGAGCTCCGACGGAAGAATTCTCCACGGCTGGAACCGCCACGGCACAATTGGATTCTTCTCCTGGATGCAGCGCACTGGATGATCCCTTCCTTGGACTCCCTTTGCGCTATTTGTAGAGGCGCCGGACGCGGCCTTGACGGCGGAGTCTGTTTTAAAACAGAGAACGAAGCAAGGAAAATAACAAGATAAATCTAGATAAATAACTACTAATAAAAATCAAATTCCTTTTAAAGGAATTTAATTCTCTCAATTTGATAACTTCCAATCTAATCTATTCCTTAATTGGTGGAAGAAACGGTTAGAAATTGAATTGAGAAGAATCGGTGGAAACAGAGGAACTGGCTGAGATAACGATGAAGTCTGCAACGTATATGCCGTTTTTGCTTTGAAATCCATGCTAAATCCTTATAAAATCAATTTCGAGCTCATCTTAAATCCGATTTGAGTGCGTTTGCATCGTTAAATCCCTAAAATCGAGCTCTTTAAGTTGATAAGATTTTATCTAAAATATTATATAAATTATTAAAATATTAAATAATAATAGGTACGTTAAATCATTAATTAATAGGTTTAATGATAATTATTTATGCGTTTATCATGGGGGTTACGTGAATTTGGGCTGATTGTGGGTCCTGCCCCATCGGAGAGGGAAATCGGCGGTTGGTGGGCCAAGTCCCATCAGTCGGCGAAGCCAGCCGGTGGGTGGGCTTGTCCATCGATGGCGTGGCCAGATGGTAGGTGGATCTGGCAATGCCAGTCTGGGCGAGTCAGAAAGACGGTGGCATTGTCAGGCGTGGGGCCGACCTGAAGAGGTCGGGGCCGCCTCAACTGACTAGGCGATGCCGGGGCCGACGGGACCGACCTAAAAAGGTTGGAGCCGCCTCGACTGACTAGGCGATGTCGGAGCTGATGGGGATGACCTGAAAGAGGTCGGGCTGCCTCGGCTGACTAGACGATGCCAGGGCCGATGGGGCTGACCTGAAGAGGTCGGGGCCACCTTGGCTGACTGAGTGATGCCGGGGTCGACGGGGCTGACCTGAAGAGGTCGAGGCCGCCTTGGCTGACTGGGCAATACCGGGGCCAATGGGGCCGACCTAAAGAGGTCGGGGCTGCCTCGACTGACTGGGCGATGCCGGGGCTGATGGGGCCGTCCTGAAGAGGTCGGGGCCGCCTCAGATAACTGGGCGATGCTGGGGCCAACGGGGCCACCTCGGCTGACTGGGTGATGCCGGGGCCGACGGGGCTGACATGAAGAGGTCGGGGCCGCCTTGGCTGACTGGGCGATGCCGGGGCCGATGGGGCGTGTTTGTACTACGTGGTTGATTTTGCCATGATTACTCCTGCGACTTTATTAGCTATATCATTAGCCACATCAGATGCCCCCCGCTCCTGGGCACGAAGGGCCATGTGCCGACCGTCCTTTGGGTGCAAGGGGCACGAAGATTCAAAAATTTTATGACCAACTACGGGTGCCTTTGATGAAAGGTAAGCTGGCGCACCTTTCCGAGGCGATATCACTTCGAAATCTTTCGTAATCATGCGGTAGGTGAGCACTGACATTGGCTCCAGTGTCTCGAGGGAGTGCTTCTTGGGGAATGGGAAAAAGAAGGTACCATCATTGCCTCCCTATTTTCCTTGCAGCGCTATTGGCCGGAGATCCCGCTCCTTGGCGAAACCGAGGCAGTGCACCTCGGGCGTGAGCGAAATGGTCAGCGCATGAGAACCCGGTGCAATGGGTTAAGGCCACGCGGTGCATTCTCGGACGATGCAATTTGAAATTGGGGTATAAAAGGCGCTCCATGGGCTCAGGGAAGAGCTTTACATCTCCATTGCTTTCCTGCTTCCTTCTTCTTTGAGCTTCCCTGCAAACCGAGACCTCCAACCTTCGTCTTCCTCCCAACTTTCAGGTTGGTCTCCCTTTTTTATCCTTCACCCTTGACCCATGGACCGTAGGGCCATTAGGGAGGGTAAGAGGCCGGTAGTAGAGTCGTCCCCTTCCCCTGATGAGGACCATACTTTGACTGTTAGCCAAATGCCCCGACCGTTAGGTGGGATCACAATCCACGACCGGCCGGGGGCGAGTGACCAACCCCCGGTGAGAGCAGTTCCATTTCTTTTCATCATTCAACATCTCCTCCGGTTACGAGCCTTGACCTGGCAGGGCCGGGGGGGATTGCCTCCACCATGACCCCTGAGGAGGTAGAGGCTCTTAGGGTCATGTATAGGGTCCCCGATATCATCTACCTGTCTGCACTGGGACCCAATGATAGAGTGACCTCCATCCTTTCGGGTCGGGTCGCTCTATATGAGGAGTTCTTTCGGTGCAGGCTGCGGCTTCCATTCTACCCCTTCTTCCTAAACCTTTTGAATAGATATAGGTTAGTGCCGGGGCAGTTGACTCCGAACTCGGTTCGGATCTTCTGCGCCTTTGTCATCCTTTGCCATTTCCAGGGCTCCGCAGCTAGTCTATCCCTGTTCCGGGCTTTCTACAAGCTCCGTCGCCAGGGTGAGGGGGCCTGGTGGGTATTCACTGCCAGGCCGGGTAGAGCTCTCCCTTTAGGTCTTCCATCTAAGATTAGGGGGTGGAAATCTCGATTCCTTTTCGCCCATGTGGAGGGAGTGAGGAGTGCCTGGGGGGAACCGGACGTCAGCTCCAACGAGAATTCGGCTATGAGCGATAAGGACGGGGAACTCTTCCGCCACCTCTCATCTTCTGAGATCCCCTCCTACAAGGATCTCTTATTTGAGGAGAACCTGTATGAGGCCATTGGTGAGCACAGAAACCCATTCCTCGCGCCCTTGGCCGGGCGCTGCCCTTATTCTTTTTGTCATCCATTGTCCTATCCTCCTTCTCCCTCCTTTTTTTTTGGTACTGATGTACGTTTCTTATGCAGCAATGAAGATTACCATGGAGAGATTTGAGGCCCTTGCACGCCAAAAGAAATGGGCAGCCGGCGAGCAGGCGAGGCCAGCCAAGAGGGCACGGAGGGGAGCCCGTGCCGAGCCGGCCGAGATCCCAGAGGTCCCCGCAGCCCTGGCACCTATGGAAGAGCCGGCCAAGGACGTGCCGGTTGAGGAGGCGGTTCCTAGCCCGGCCAGGGCCGAGACAGAAGAGGGGGAGATCCTTTCCACCACCCAGGTCGTCATGGTGGTGTTAGATCCTGAAGAGGAAGCCCTTGCCGCCACCGACGTAGCCAAGGCGGGGCAGGCCGCAATTGCCAAAAGCCTTTCGGCTACCGCCGAGCCAGAGATGGAAAAGATGCCCCCCACAGTCGGAGAGGGGGTAGTCCCTGCTAGAAACTCTAATGCCAGGGCGAGGAGGCCCTGTGAGCACAGGGCCGAGCTGGGGAGCTCGTCCCAGCATTCCATGCATCGTCTAGATCGGCGGCCGTCCGACGATGCACTGGGAGGGCCAGTGAGGCCGGTGCCTAGGCTCCTCACTATGGAGGATGCTGCGCGAGCTGCTGCCCTCCTGTCAAGGGCGCGGACCTCGGCGACCGACGAAGAGATGGGGCAACAATCCCATGCCACCGTCCTCGACATGGTGATGGTAAATGTGCTCCAAGTAATCCTTCGATCATAATTTCCTTCGACATATCTTGATCGACTCAAGGCTGACGAATTTCTCTAGTGCAGTTGGCCAATGGGGCCTTTCCCTTCGTGCGGTGGCTACCCACAGGAAAGGCGCTCGTGCTCACCATCGGGCGGGCCAATAAGTATAAGGAGCAAAGCCGGGCATTATTAGAGAAGCTCGCTCGGCTGCAGGAGGAAGCCAAGGTCCGAGAGGAGGACCTGAGCGGCCAGAAGAGGAAAGCAGGAAACTGGGCCGAAATCGAGAAAGGCTGAGTCACCGTGGCCGAGAATAAGCTGGCGCTGACATCAGCCAGGCTGGAGGCGGCCAATAAAAGAATTGAGCTGACCCGCCAGCTCCAGCTGTCGGAGAGCCGTGCCAACACGGCCATGGACAAGGTCCAGGCCGCAATGGAAAGGGCCATCGCGGCAGAGAGAGCGGCGGTTGACACGAGTGGGCCCTGGCGGTGGCCCACGCTCACAAGGCTAGTGCCCATGCCGAGGAGGCGGAAAGCAGGGCCTGGGAAGCCGAGACATGTGCCAGGGAGGCTGAGGCTAGGGCCGAGATACGAATCTGTGAGGCCAAGGCCAGGGCGAAGGCACGGATTCAAGAGGTCGAGGCCAAAGTGACCAACGTCCTCACTGATTTTAAGGCCTCGGCGGAGTTTGAGCAAGAAGTTACCGAGGCCAGTTTCGACGCCTATATGAAGGGCTTCGAGCTTTGCAAGGCAAAGGTGTCCGCAGCCCTTAACATCAGCAGCTCTGACCTTGAGAAGATCCAGCCTGGGGGTCTTGGTGAAGAATCAGCGTAGGAGGAAGAGGACGGAGAGGAGATGGGGCCGGGCGAGCCTTAAATTTTTTGCTTTTTGTAACTTTGTACTTTTTCCTTTCTTTTTGTAACTGACCCCAGGTCAGATTTTGTAATCGTTCTAAAGTTCTTAATGAAAAGGAGTTACTTTTGCAAATATCTCGTTTTTTCTCTGCTTGTGAGTATTATGTATGCCAGGGGCGCCGCGGCGAGTCTTAGGCATGAGGGTAGCCGAATAGGTTTGTAGAAACCCACGCCGCTAGATAGGCTTATAACTAGCCAGGGCAACACAGCGCCAGCTATGACCGCTTAGGAACGCCTTTGGAGTTCTCCCACAACTTAGAGTGTTCTCACTGAGGCAATCTACTTGCCGCTAGAAATATACTTCCTTTAAATTGTCTTCCATGCCTTGTCTACCCTCTCGACAATAACTCGAACGAGTCGGCAAAGGTCCGGGCCGCCAACTAAACTTTTGAATCATCTGGCCCCTGACCAGCTAAGTAAATCAATCAATCACTGGTCGTGACGAAGGACCCGGGTGATTCTGAATGGTTTTGGGAGCTTGAACAGGCACTAGGCTGTAAGATTTAATGAGGGGTTTTTGGTAGTCGACTCTGAAGGCTATTCTAGTGGGCGAAGTCCATTGGGGACGGAATGAAACCGAGCAGCGTCCCTTTAGCCATAGCGCCGATGAGCTCTGGCCTTGACCCGCCTTGGGCACTTGTGCGTTGAGGCCAAGTCCGAGATGGGTGGCCGGGGCGGGACCGACCCTAATAGGCCGGGGCGAACGCCTAAGGCCGGCGTTGGGGCAAAAACGGGAGCCCACCAATCGATTGGCCCTTAACGTTGAGGTAGACTTGGAGCTGCTGGGGCTAAGTTATGGCTGCCGGAAGCCTTTTGAACCCCGAAGAGTGACCTGAGAGTTAAGAGTCGTCAGGTTCCTTTTAACCCCGAAGGATGACCTGAGAGCTGAGAGTCGTCAGGTTCCTTTTAACCCCGAAGGGTGACCTGAGAGTTGAGAGTCATCAGGTTCCTTTTGAACACCGAAGGATGAACTGAGAGTTGAGAGTCATCAGGTTCCTTTTGAACTGCCTCGGGGGGTTTAGGAACTGCTATGAGGGGAAACTCATCCGGTTATGGAGCCTTAGGGCCTTGAACCTACTCGGGGGCACCGCCGTGCCGGGCTGAGTGGTGTCCCATGGGCCGCGATGCCGACGAGGTCCTTTTGAATCACCTCGGGGGTTTAGGAACTGCTACGAGGGGTGACTCGTCCAACTAGGGAACCTTAGGATCTTGAACCTACTTGGGGGCACCGTTGTGCTGGGGCCGAGTGGTGTCCCATGGGCCGCGATGCCGGTGAGGTCCTTTTGAACCGCCTCGGGGGGTTAGGAACAGCTGCGAGGGGCGACTCGTCCGGTTACGAAGCCTTAGGGTCTTGAACCTACTCGGGCGCACCGTCGTGCCGGGGCTGAGTGGTGTCCCATGGGCTGCGATACCGGCGAGGTCTTTTTGAACCGCCTCAGGGTTTAGGAACCGCTGCGAGGGGCGACTCGTCCGGTTACAGAGCCTTAGGGTCTTGAACCTACTCGGGGGGCACCGCCGTGCCAGAGCCGAGTGGTGTTCCATGGGTCGCGATGCCGGCGAGGTCCTTTTGAACCACCTCAGTGGTTTAGGAACCGCTGCAAGGGGTGACTCGTCCGGTTACGGAGCCTTAGGATCTTAAACCTAATCGGGGGCACCGCCGTGCTGGGGCCGAGTGGTGTCCCATGGGCCGCGATGCCGATAAGGTCCTTTTGAACCGCCTCAGGGGTTTAGGAACCGCTGCGAGGGGTGACTCGTTTGATTACTGAGCCTTAGGGTCTTGAACCTACTTGAGGGCACCGCCGTGCCAGGGCCAAGTGGTGTCCCATGGGCTGCGATGCTGGCGAGGTCCTTTTGAACCGCCTCGGAGGTTTAGGAACCGCTGCGAAGGGCAACTCATCCTGTTACAGAGCCTTAGGGTCTTGAACCTACTCGGAGGCACCGCCGTGCCGGGGCCGAGTGGTGTCCCATGGGCTGCAATACCGGCAAGGTCCTTTTGAACCACCTCGGGGGTTTAGAAACTGCTGCAAGGGGCGACTCGTCCAGTTACGGAGCCTTAGGGTCTTGACCTACTCGGGGGCATCGCCGTGCCGGGGCTGAGTGGTGTCCCATGGGCCGCGATGCTGGCGAGGTCCTTTTGAACCGCCTCAGAGGTTTAGGAACTGCTGCAAGGGGTGACTCGTCCAGTTACGAAGCCTTAGGGTCTTGAACCTACTCGGGAGCACCGCTGTGCTAGGGCCAAGTGGTGTCCCATGGGCCGTGATGCCGGCGAGATCCTTTTGAACCACCTCGAGGGTTTAAGAACTGCTGCGAGGGGCGACTCGTCCAGTTACGAAGCCTTAGGGTCTTGAACCTACTCGGAGGTACCGCCGTGCTGGGGCCGAGTGGTGTCCTATGGGCCGCGATGCCAGCGAGGTCCTTTTCTGAGATCTGATCTTTAGACATAGGGAAGAAGCGGTTTCGGTGATGAAGAAGATCCTTTATTGCTCATAGTGTAAGGAGATACATCATTGATAATATCGACAGAGGTTGTCCGCATTTCAGGTGCGCGGGATGGGTCGGCCGTCGAGCTCTTCAATTCGGTATGCTCCTTGATGGAGCATCTCGGTGACGCGGTAAGGACCTTTCCAATTGGTGGACAGTTTGCCCCTCTCCATCGGCTTGGACACTTCAGCCTTTTTTAAAACCAGATCTCCAGGGCGAAACACTTTGGGGTGGACCCAAGCATTATAATACTTGATGGCTCACTAGCGAAATGCTGCCATATGTAACCGTGCCCGATCGTGCGCTTTGTCGATGAAGTCGAGGTTAGCTCTCAGCTGGCAGAGTTGTCCTCCTCGCTGTAAGACTCCACTCGCGGGCTCGGCAATCCGATCTCCATAGGAATGACCGCCTCGGACCCAAAAGCCAGACTAAAGGGGGTTTTGCCTGTCGGAGCCCTTGGGGTTGTGTGGTAGGCCCATAATACGCTAGGAAGCTCTTCTACCCATCGGCCTTTGGATCCATCCAGCCAAATTCTGAGCCCCCTGAGGATGGTACGGTTCATAACCTCGGCCTCCTCATTGGTTTGTGGGTGGCCGACGGAAGTGAACTGGTGGTGGATACCCAGTTCGTTGCAAAAAGTCTTGAATGTGACGTTGTCGAACTAGTGGCCGTTGTCGGTGAAGAGAGTATGAGGTAGGCCGAAACGACATATTACTGACTTCCAAAAGAAGGCTTTGACTTTGTTCTCAGTTATTTTAGCCAGCGCCTCAACCTCAACCCATTTGGTAAAGTAGTCGATGGCAACGATCAGGAACCTCCGTTGTCCCGAAGCCGGGGGGAATGGTCCAAGGATGTCCATCCTCCACTGGGCAAAGGGCCATGAGGCCGACAGTGGGTTCAAAGGGACAGAAGGTTGATGTTGGACATTCACGTGGCGCTGGCAACCGTCACATTTTTGGACTAACTTGGTAGCATCATCCCTCATGGTAAGCTAGAAATATCCTTGGCGGAGGGCCTTCTGGGCCAAGGACATGCCCCCCAGGTGATTCCCGCAGATGCCCTCATGAATTTCTCTGAGGATGTAATCAGCGTCGACAGGTCCTACACATATGAGCATGGGGTAAGAAAAAGATCTCCGGTACAGGCGCCCGTCTAGAAGGGTGAATTTGAAGGCTCTCCACTTGAGTAGCTTGGCTTCGTCACAATTGTCGGGAAGAGTGTTGTCCGTGAGGAACCGAATGTAGGGGTCCATCCAGGTTGGTTCCTGGGTCAGCGGGAGGACCTCTTCTTTGCCTTCTATGATGAGCCTTTCCAGATGCTCAATGTAGGCGTCCCTTGTGAAGCCGCCAGTAGAGGTGGCTAACTGGGAGAGGGTGTCAGCCTTGGCATTCTTACTATGAGGGACATAGCTGATGCTAAAATAAGAGAGTGGAGAGACTAAGAGCCAGACCTTGCTTAGGTACTGGGCCATGGTAGGGTCACATGCCTCGTACTCTCCGTTGATTTGCCCGGAGATGAGTTGCAAGTCAGTAAAAGCTCTGAGGTGTTGTATTCCAAACTCCTGAGCAAGCCTTAGCCCTGCTAGTAGGGCCTCTACTCGGCCTGATTGTTAGTGGCTTTGAATAGGAATCGGAGGGCACACTCCACCATCTCTCCATTTGGGCCTGCAAGAATGAGACCGGCCACTTCCTTAGGAGTTCGAGGCGCCATCCACGTGAAGGATCTAGGACCCCCGCTGCTGTTTGGCTCAGCAACGGGTTGCTCCATGGGCGCTTCCTCGGTCGGTTTCTCTGCCCAAGTGCACTCAACCAAAAAATCAGCCAGGACCTGGGACTTCAGGGCAGGCCGAGCTTGAAAGGAGAGATCGAACTCTCCCAGATGGCCCACTTAGCTAGTCGGCCCGAGGTGTCTGGTCAAGCTAGAATGGCCTGGAGGGGCTGGTCTGTGAGCATCACAATAGGATGGGCTTGAAAATATGGACAGAGACGCTGAGCAGAGACGATCAAAGCAAAGATGACTTTCTCTATCTTGAAATATCTGACTTTTGCATCGTGAAGCACCTTGCTTACATAGTACACGAGTTTTTGGGTCCCGTCATCGTCAAGACACATAGAACGGAGCTAACAGCCTTCGGAGAGGCGGCAAGGTAGAGAAAAAGGCTTTCTCCATCTTTTGGCTTTGACAAGAGTGGCAGGGAGGATAGGAACACCTTCAAGCTGTCAAGGGCCTTTTGACAATTATCCGTCCACTCGAAGCTATTCATCTTCCGCAGGGCTTTGAAGAAGGGCAAGCATCGCTCAGCCGACTTGCAGAGGAAACGGCTTAAAGCCGCCACTCTTCCTATGAGTTGCTGCACTTCCTTCTTGCTGGATGACGGCCTCATATAGAGAATGGCGCTGATCTTCTCAGGGTTCGCCTCAATCCCTCGCTGGGTCACTATGAAGCCTAAGAACTTGCCCGCCGTGACATCGAAGGCACATTTTTTGGGATTCAGCTTAACTTGGAAACGGCGGAGGTTGTTGAAAGTTTCTTCTAGGTCAGAGACGTGGTCGGAGGCGCGGGTGCTTTTGGTTAACATATCGTCCACGTAGACCTCCATGTTCCGGCCTAACTTATTTTGAAAAACTTTGTTCATCAACCTTTGGTAGGTCACCCCTGCGTTCTTAAGGCCGAAGGGCATCACCTTATAGCAATAAATGCCTTTCTCCGTCATGAAGGATGTGTGCTCCTCGTTGGCAGGGTCCATCTTTATTTGATTATACCCGAAGAAGGCATCCATGAAGCTGAGAAGCTCATGGCCGGAGGTGGAGTCCACCAACTGGTCGATCCAGGGTAGAGGGAAACTATCCTTTGGGCATGCCTTGTTCAAATCGGTGAAGTTGATGCAGATCCTTCAATTCTCGTTCGCCTTTTGCACCATAACCACATTGGCTAGCCAGCTGGGGTAATGTGCCTCCCGGATATGACCGGCTCTGAGGAGCTTGCTGACCTCTTCGTCAATGGCCTTTTGTCATTCAGGAGCGAAGCTTCTCTTCCTTTGACAGACTGATCAATACTTTGGGTCAATGTTGAGCTTATGGGTAATCACCTCTGAAGGGATGCCGGGCATGTCGGATGCCAACCAGGCAAATACATCCGAGTTGGCCCATAGGAAGGTTAGAGACGGTCGCGATCTTCTGAAGGGAGGAGCCCGCCGATGCACACAGTCTTCGTCAGGTCATCTCCGAGAGGAAAAGTGAGGAGCCGCTCGGCCGGCTCTCCTCCTTTGCTGGACTCTCTGGGGTCGGGCGCTTCCGAGGCTGGCTCGGCCTCTTGGGGACTGGACGCTGCGTGATAACAAGGCAAGACCGAGCTGACCTCACCCCGCATCTCTCTGATGCCTCCACTGGTGGGGAACTGCATGAGCAAATGTCGGGTGGAGATGACGACATCCAACAAGTTTAGGCCTGGTCGTCCGAGAATGGCATTGTACGCCAGAGGAACCCATACGACCAAAAACTTCATGATGACTGTGCTCTGGCATGGTGGTGTTCCGGCCGTCACAGGCAAGGATATCTCGCCCTCGATCCTTACTGAATCCCCGATAAACCTGACTAGAGGGGCTACTACGGGCCGGAGAGAGTCAAGAGATAATCCCATCCAAACAAATGCGTCGTAGGTAAGGATGTTAGCTGAGCTACCACTATCAACTAATATCCTTTTTACAGGGTACTTGGTGATCGTCATGGAGATGACAACACCTTCATTGTTTACATTTGCAAGAACCGCTGACCCCCCCCTTAGGAATTACATTGTCTGGCTCCTCCTCCCCTCTAGCCGCTTGGATGAAGGAGTCGCCCCCAAGATACCATCCTGACCGTTCGCTCTGTGGGGGCATTGTCGATCGCAGCCTGGGCAGGCAGGGGCCCCATGAGGGCCGGCAGCGGTGGCGGCATCTTCTGGACATACTTGCCAAGGTCACCCCACTGGATGAGCTCCTCGATAGCACGCTTCAGATTGTAGCAACTGTCGGTGTCATGGTCATAATCCCGGTGGAAGCGACAGTAGCGACTCTTGTCCCGGAGGGTGCCCTTTTCATGGGAGGGGGTCATTGGAGGTAGGGCTCACCCTCGATCTCCATAAGAATATGAGAGCGAGAAGCAAGAAGGGGCATGAGCTCGCCTTCCTGAGGGGCAAGGCTTCGACGTTCACGGTCTGACCGGCGGGGCGGTTCGAGCCATCGGGGACGAGAAGGTCCACTTGGCTCTGGGCGGGCAGGCTTGCGGCTAGACCCTCTCAAGGACTCTCGGTGGGTGAGGTCGGCCTCATCCGCACGAATGTACTTCTGAGCTCGGAGGAGGAGATCAGAGTAGAAGCCCGGGGGCTTTTTATCCAGAGAGAAGGTGAAGCGGGATGGGAGGAGCCCACGCTTCAGGGCTAATGTCGCCACCGCATCGTCCAGGTGATAAACTTCAAGGGCGGTGGTCTTGAACCGGGCTACAAAATCCTCAATGACTCCCCCTCCTTCTGTCGTACAGAGAAGAGGCTGTCGGCAACCCTCGGGATCCATCGGCAAGCATCAAAATGCGCCAAAAAGGCCCTTTCTAGCTCTAAAAAAGAATCGATGCTGTGAGAGGACAGGCGCGAGTGCCAGGCACGGGCGGCTTTCCGTAGAGTGGCAGGGAAAGCCTTGCATAGAAGGGCATCCATGGCGCCCTGGACCTGCATCATGGCCTTGTAGCTCTCGAGATGATCGAAGGATCCATCGTACCATCATACAGATCTATTTGGGGGAAATGGAATCTGAAGGGTATGGGCTCCTCTAATATTCGATGGGTGTAAGGAGGACGAGTGTCATACTCCTCCTTCGGTTGATTATTGATTCTTCTGGTAAGCTCGTCCAGTCATCGACGGTATTCATCCAGGCGATCCTTCACCTGACGATTGATTGTAGGGGTCCTCCTAAGTAACTCGGAGGACGAGGAAGAATGTTGGCCCAGATGACAACCCAACTTTCGCGAGCCACACTTCTGTTTTCGCGAGTTGACCCTTCAATGCTTAAAATGTTTCTATTTTTGGTAATCGACTTCGAGCCGACTCCCACAAAGCTCGAGTCGACTCCGCGAGTTCTGGGCGCGATTTTTAACGATGACACATCAGCCCCAACGGTAAGATTTTTGAATAATGGCTATTTTTCCCTGTCTCTAACGGATATATTTTGCAGATTCTATAAATAGAGGAGTTCTTTTCAAATCAAACCAACCCAGAGAAAATCAAAAGAGAGAAAAGAGTATCACTTAAAAGGGGGAAAAACAGAGCTTATTGGAAAAATCATTTAGCTCAACAAGAGTGATTCAAAAGGAGAGAAATCCAAGAGGAAGTTTTGTCTGCTCCTTTCCATCATTCCACAAAAGTCAGAAGAAAATCCAAGTGCGTTTCAAAGGTCAAATCGGCGGATTTTCAAAAGAGGAAAAAGCTTCATCTCAACTCCAAAGTCTTCAACGGTCAAGAATCTAGCTGAGGCGTGATTCAACACTTCTAGAGGAGTTGAAGAGAAGAAGGAAGAAAGCCAAAGCCACCACCATCTGCAATACAATCAGGCTTTTCTATCCTTTTAATATATTGTACTTCATTTGTATATTTGCTCAAGGGGAGCATTTCATTGTTCAAACACTATCATTCTTATTGTTTGCTGATTCAATCAGTGGATTGAATCAGTGGAGGTTGGTATACCTCGTTACAAGCCGGAGTGCTTGTGTTGGGTTAGTTGTAAGCCCAAAGAAAAACAACGTGTAGGGTTTTGTGCTAGTAAGCCCGTGTTAAAACCAGCTGGGTTCGTTGTGCACCCGGTAAAACAACAAGTTTGAGTTGTGAGCTTGGAAAACAACTCGGCTGTAATCTAGAGAGATTATAGTGTGGACCCAAGTGAATCTTGGGAGTGGACGTAGGTGCTGGTTGCACCGAACCACTATAAAATTATCTTGTATTTGCCGTGCCTTATTTTCTCTATCTTTATCTCTCTTTATCAACTGCTTGTTCATTGCCTATTAGTTAATTTCACTCACTTGCACATCTTGCTAACTAATCAATTATAGTTAAAAAGTCTTAAATTTTTAAGAACCCAATTCACCCCCCCCCTCTTGGGTTGCCATCTGGGCCAACAATTGGTATCAGAGCAAGTGCTCATTTAGAATTTGATCTCACGATCAAGGGCTAAAGATCCATATGGCAACACAAATTGGTTCAATTTGCTGAAGGTCATTCTACGAATAGACCTCCACTTTTTAATGGCTCAAACTATTCTTATTGGAAAGCTAGAATGAGGATATTCATTCAAGCTTCTGATTATGAGCTTTGGGGTGTTATAATTAATGGACCTAGTACACCCACACACCTTATTGATGGCACTATTGTTCCTAAACCCGAAAGGGATTGGAATGATAATGATAGGAGAATGGCACAACTAAATGCTAAGGCCATTAATATTTTATATTGTTCCTTAGACTCAAATGAATTCAACCAAATCTCAACTTGTAATTCCGCAAAAGAAATTTGGGATAGGTTGGAAATAACTCATGAAGGAACAAACCAAGTAAAGAATCAAAGATAAATATTTTGGTTCATAAATATGAATTATTTACTATGGAACAAACTGAAACCATCACATGCATGTTCACTAGATTTACTGATATTGTGAATGGTCTGAAAAGTCTTGGTAGAATTTATTCTAATGCTGATCTTGTGTGTAAAATTCTTAGGTCTCTACCAAGATCATGGGAAGCAAAAGTCACTGCCATCCAAGAAGCAAAGGACCTCAATGCACTACCTTTAGAGGAGCTTCTAGGATCCTTAATGACCCACGAGTTAACAATGAAGCAGCATGTTGAGGAGGAATCAAAAAGAAGAAAAACTCTTGCCCTTAAGACTGCAGAAATGGAAGAGAGCAGCAGTGAGAGTAATGATGAAGATGATGAGGAAACTGCTCTCTTGGCCAAAAAATTCAGAAGGTTTATGAGAAAAAGGCCTTTCCATAAAAAGAAATTTAGAGCAAGATTTGAAGGAGAAAAGGATAAGAAAAAGGATAAGGAGAAAGAAAAAGAAAAAGAGCCCTTAGTATGTTATGAGTGCAAAAAGCCAGGGCACTTCAAGTATGACTGTCCTTTGCTGAAAAAGGCCTACAAAAAAGAAGAAAGCATACATGGCAACATGGTCTGATGAATCTTCCTCGTCGGAAGAAGATGAGCAAAAGGAAGTTGCCAATATTTGTTTCATGGCCAACGACGACGACAACGACAATGAGGTAAGTTCTAAAACTCAAATGATGATTTTACATTTGATGAAATGTTTGAGGCTTTCAATGAACTTATGATTGACTTTAAATCACTAAAAAAGAAGTATAAGTTTTTGAAAAATGACAACATTAGCTTAGCTAAAAGTAAAAATGAATTAGCTTTAGAAGTTAAGAACTTAACTAATGAAAAAGAAGAACTTAGGAAAGAAAGAGATAATCTTAATCAAGAAATAGATTTGTTAAAATCTGAAACCAAAAACTCAACAAATGATTTAAAAGATCAACTAAAAACTTTAGCTTTAGATAAAGAACAGCAAGCTATGGAAATTGACTCTCTTAAGAAAGATGTTAAAAATATAAAGACATTGTTGAGAAATTCACCTTAAGTTCAACTAAACTTAACATGATCCTAGATAGTCAAAAAGCTGTTTTTGACAAAGCAGGTTTAGGATATAACACATTAAGGAAACAGAAATCTTAAAGAATATTTTTATAAAAGCTAACCAAAGTAATATAACTTGTTTCAAATGTAATGAAAAAGGTCATAAATCATTTGAATGCAAAACGTTAAATAATAACAACAAGTTAAATGTTAAAGCTAAGAAAATATGGGTTCTGAAAGGAACAATTTTTATTGCTGCTAACCATGAAGGACCCAAGAAGGCTTGGGTACCTAAGCATAAAGTTTGATTATATTGCAGGATTGTCTTGTAGCCAAAAGATCAAAGAAAAAGTGGTACCTTGATAGTGGCTGCTCAAGACATATGACGGGTGACAAAGATGAATTCATCACCCTAGAGGAAAAGAAAGGTGGAGTTGTTACGTTTGGCGATAACGGTAAAGGTCAAATTATGGGCCTTGGTAAAGTCCGTATAACTCCATCTACATTTATTGATAATGTACTTTATGTTGATGGTTTGAAGCATAATCTAATAAGTATAAGTCAATTATGTGATAAAAATTTTAATGTTTCATTTAAATCTTCTATATGCACTGTAACTAATTCTATTGATGATAGCATTGTATTTACTGGTTATAGACATGGCAATGTTTACTTAGTTGATCTAGAAAAATTATCTTTGAGTGATCATTGCTTAATTGCTGACAATGCTAACATAAATGAAATTAGTTGGTTGTGGCATCGTAGATTAGGTCATGCAAGCACACACCTTATTTCAAAACTAATTAAAATGGATTTAGTTAAAGGATTACCTAAATTAGATTTTGAAAATAATAAAATATGTGATGCATGTCAATTTGGAAAACAAACTAGAAGTTCTTTTAAATCTAAAAACATTGTTTCAACTTCTAGGGCACTAGAGCTACTTCACATGGATCTATTCGGACCAACTAGAACCACAAGTCTAGGAGGAAAGAAATATGGTCTAGTGATTGTAGATGATTATTCTAGATATACTTGGGTAATGTTTTTAGCTCACAAAGATGAGACTTTCTCAATTTTTCTGAAATTCTTTAAGAAAGTCACAAATGAGAAAAACACTACTATAGTATCTCTAAGAAGTGATCATGAAACAGAATTTGAAAATCACTTATTTGAAAGTTTTTGTTCTGAAAATGGAATTAATCATAATTTTTCAGCCCCTAGGACTCCACAGCAAAATGGTGTAGTTGAAAGAAAAAATAGGACTCTAGAAGACATGGCCCGTACCATGCTATGCGAAAGTAACCTTCCAAAGTACTTTTGGGCGGAAGCAATTAACACAGCATGTTACATCTTAAACAGAGCTTTAATAAGACCAATATTAAAGAAAACACCTTATGAATTATGGAATGAAAGAAAACCAAATATAAAATACTTTCATGCATTTGGATGTAAGTGTTTCATTCATAATAATGGTAAAACAATTTAGGAAAATTTGATGCTAAATCTGATGAAGGAATTTTTTAGGATATTCAACAACTAGTAAAGCTTATAGAGTATTTAACAAGAAAACCTTAGTAGTTGAAGAATCCATTCATATAGTTTTCGATGAGTCTTTAGCATCTAGTTCTGAAAAGCTTGATGATGAGGAAGATACAAACATAATTGAAAAAGATCTTGAAAAACTTAATATTGAAGTATCTTCTGATCATGAGCAAGAAGCTAAAGATGATGATTCACATAAGGATGATGATGTCAATATTGATCATAATGATGTAGATCTTCCAAGAGACTGGAGATATGCTCATAGTCATCCCAAGGAATTGATTATAGGCGATCCATCTCAAGGAATAAGAACTAGATCATACATGAGAAATATTAGTAATCATCTTGCATTTGTATCGCAAATAGAACCTAAATCTATTGAAGAAGCTGAAAAGATAATAACTGGATGTTAGCAATGCAAGAAGAACTAAATCAATTTACAAGAAATAATGTTTGGACTTTAGTTGAAAGACCTAAAAATCATTCAGTAATAGGATCAAAATGGATATATAGAAATAAACTAGATGAAAATGGCATTGTAATTAGAAACAAAGCTAGATTGGTTGCCAAAGGATACAATCAAGAGGAAGGTATTGATTTTGATGAAACCTTTGCACCAGTTGCTAGATTAGAAGCCATTAGGCTATTACTTGCATTTGCATGTCATATGAATATTAACTTATTTCAAATGGATGTAAAAAGTGCATTTTTAAATGGATTTATTAATGAAGAAGTTTATGTAGAACAACCACCAGGTTTTGAAGATCACGAGTTTTCAAATCACGTTTTTAAATTGCACAAAGCTTTATATGGTTTGAAACAAGCACCTAGAGCTTGGTATGATAGGTTAAGTAAATTCTTAATAGAAAATGATTTTACAAGAGGAAATGTTGATAAAACTTTTTTTTGAAAAGAAAAGGTAAAGATTTACTTGTAGTACAAATATACGTAGATGACATTATTTTTGGTGCTACTAACGATTCTCTTTGTCAAGAATTTGCAAAGTTGATGCAGGGAGAATTCGAGATGAGCATGATGGGAGAACTCAACTTCTTCCTTGGACTCCAGATCAAACAATGCAAGGAGGGAATCTTTATCAACCAAACCAAATACACAAGAGAACTACTCAAAAAGTTTGGTATGGAAACAATGAAACCCCTCGGAACTCCAATGAGTCCTTCATGCAAGCTGGACAAAGATGAAGAAGGTAAAAAGTTGATCAAAAATACTATCGAGGTATAATCGGATCCCTTCTTTATTTAACAGCAAGTAGACCAGATATCATGTTTTCAGTATGTTTATGTGCTAGATTTCAATCTGAACCTAAAGAATCACATTTAATAGCTGTTAAAAGAATTTTAAGATATCTAAATGGAACTAAAAATGTAGGTTTATGGTATTCTAGAGACTCTACATTAAACCTAATTGCATATTCAGATTCTGATTATGCTGGATGTAAATTAGATAGAAAAGCACAAGTGGTGCATGCCAATTCTTAGGTAGTAACTTAATCACATGGTTTAGCAAAAAGCAAAATTCAGTTGCATTATCAACTACTGAAGCTGAATATGTAGCAGCTGGAAGTTGCTGTGCGCAAATCCTATGGATTAAGCGACAACTTGAAGACTATGGTATCACACTTAATAAAACCCATAAGATGTGATAACACTAGCGCAATCAACTTAACTAAAAATCCAATTCAACACTCAAGAACAAAACACATAGAAATTAGATATCATTTTATAAGGGAACATGTAGCTAATGATGAAATTTGTTTAGATTATGTAAACACTGAAGAACAATTAGCTGACATATTCACTAAACCTTTAAATGAAGAAAGATTTTGTTATCTTAGAGGAGAATTAGGAATTTGTAACCCTTTTGAGTAAATTTTGAAACCTCTAAGGAAATATATCTAGAATTCTTTCAAACTCTCAAAATCTTAAGGAAATTTTATCTAGAACTCATATCAATTTGATCTCTCAAAGTCCATGATTTTTAATCATACTCAAAGATCAAATTTCGGACTTAATTCGGATTCTCTGAATCTTAATCTATTTTTTCTCTGAAATTGTCTGGGAGCCGACTCGAGAGTATCGGAGTCGACTCGAGTTTCTGCTGAAACTCAGGAGTCGACCCCTCCTCTGAGCGAGTCGACTCGAGATCGTGTCCGTGCTCTGTGACTAGTCGCGAGCCGACTCCACACTTTGCGCGAGTCGACTCGACGTGGTCCCAGTCGATTTATTTAGGGCACGAGTCGACCCGACGGACATTTCATTCTCCAAAATCTTCCAAATCCTCTCCAAAACCTTTCCCAAAACCCTCCAAACCTCAAATAACCTCTGATTAACCAATCCTTCAAGATCAATGGCACCCAAAACCCGAGGAGCAAGCTCAAGTGGCGCCGGTTTGAAGAGAAAAAGGACCGTTCGACGACCCGTCCGCGAGCCGTCTATGGATTCATCTTCACCCTTCGGCTAGTGA
>UESW01001424.1:265330-329813 GCA_900491605.1 Calamus simplicifolius | reverse complement strand
TATGGAGGCGAGCTTACAATCAGCTCATCGCCTTTTTTTGATGACACATTTGGAAGACAAAATCTAATTTTTTTTTTTTGAAAAATCCCATCAGAGTAGGCTTCAGCATATAGGATACTTTATTTTTTTGAGCCTTGAGCATGCTTACTAAGTGATGAGGTTGCAAAGGAACACATTCTCTTTCAACATTTCCTATTATCTGCTCGATTAATTCCTTGTTACTTGTATATATATTTTTTATAATAAATTTAGGAAAGTTTTACTCTTCTATTCCACCTAAAAAAATTCAAATGTTATAAGGTTATGGATTAAGACAAGTTAAATTATTAATAAATAGCTAATGTAGTTGCTTCTCACTCCAACCATTGTTCACCTCTAATCCTAAACTTTCTAAGGCTTTACAAAAATATTTCAAAGAAAAACATAATGAGCCTAAGCCTAGTGGAAACCTCATACACCCACATCCATATGCACACATATATCAAATATGCAATAGTTGAATATAATGATAAAAATATATAACCAATATGAATCAGTATTACATTTCAAATACAATTATTTGGAAAGGCAATTTATTCAAATAATTATCCTTAAGGACCAATGAGTATTAAAATAAGATAAAAAGAACAAGCTTGGATCAAGGTATGTTAGACAATATCATAAGAATTAATTTTTATTCCTTCAAGTTGTAAGTGAATTGCGGTTGCGTTTGGTGTATCGCCAGGCAATTCTGAATAGTAATATAAATTATCGACAAGATAGATTACTACTTGATAGATTATCAGTAATGTTGGTTACTGTTTGGTATACACAGGTAATGCTACAGTAATATTGATTACCGTATTTGGTATGACAAACAGATTACCGGTCATATAACATCAAATTCCTAAAATACTCCTAAATTAAATTTATTAAAAATTTATATATTATATTTTTAATTTAAAAAAAAATTATATTTATAAATGATAATATTTTAAAAAAATTATATTTATAAATGATATTCGAAGTGGCCGGTGAGGATGCCAGAGGCTATTAATCAGAAGAGTTCCGCGGCATCTGAAGATGGCCGTGAGGCCACTGGACTGCGGAGATCTGCGACCCAACTCGGCGGTAGAGGGTATGGCTCGGGACCTCCATGTCCCAGCAAGGTTGGTGGAGAAGAAGGCGAGTAGAGAGCGATCAAAGAACGCAAGGGCAATTTTGTTAAAAAAAATTTATCAGATTACCACATCTCTGGCAATATGGATAACCATCCATTCCTTAGGTAATCCGGATTACCTCTCATGAGGTAATCCATATTATCGCTACAAGATAGATTGTTATTCAAAACATGTACCAAGCATAGTTATCTGATGGGCCCCATTTAAATTACTGATAATATGTATAGATTACCTGCTACCAAATGCAACCTTAAGGTACAATGATTTAGCTTGATTCGGATCTCCTTCCACGAGCATGGTCAGGTTGAAAGTATGACCTAAAAGCTCCTTCAGATGCTCAGCATCTTTGACACTTTGGAATAAATTTGTGCTTACACTTTGTGGAAGAAAAGATAAATAAATTGTTATATATTAGGCCTTGGACTTAAAGCCTATTTATAACCTTAGTCCAATGGTCATAATGTCTGGAATGGAATCACATGATATGATTTTTCCACTTGATAGTCTTGTGAGACAATCACATTCAGTACAATTAAAATTCCATTTGGGTGCAACTTTCTATTTTAAAAAGATTTCAAATGTTGTATGGAATGCTCATGAAATCAGCTGCACTCTGCAATTTTTTTTTAAAATATTAAATGTTTAAATGATGTTTATGATCTATGCCCATTAGCACGTGAAATCATGATACCTATTGAAGTACCTCGTACATAGTCCTACATTAGATGGCCTAAGAAGGGAAGGAAATTATAATGTCTCCATCCATAGTCTCACTTGGATGAAAAAGAATTGTTTAAAGAGTTATAACTAAAGTTTGCTTACTGTTAATTAATGTTCACTCAAGTTTTTAAGATCACGTAAGATTGCACTAATTTTTTTAAATTATTATTATTATTATTGTTGTTGTTGTTATTATTGGTGAAGCATTCAATTCATTGCAAAGGTAGATCGAAGACTCGTTGAAGAGGCTAGTCCAAAGCCTTTGAGAATCGATAACCATAGGGGAATGGGATGACTCGAGGCTAGCAGGCTTGCACCCCAATGCTAGATTGTTTGCCTGGTTAAAGGAAGGTGCCGCTGAACCTTACGGTCATCCTCACACCTTTCGCTCTGTGTTCCAACCTCTAAAGAAGGCCACGACCATTTTTACACGGACTGGGACTCTAACATCTTGATGTCATAACTCCCAAATCAAGGGCTCTAGGGATGAAGCACAGAGGTTAGATGCCTTAGCCGCTCACCGGCTAGTCACTGAAGAGAGGTCAGGGCATTGGAAAAGGTCTTAGGCTAGATATATTAGTTTACTTAAAAACTCCCTTTAACTGTCTTTGAATCATGAATACATGGAAATTGCATGGATGATTTTTCTCGGGTGGGAGAACCCGAAATTGTTCGCCTTCTTCGTCACCCTCCTCTTACTCTTGTTGGGATTTAATCCTTGATGAATAGTAATGGATCAACCTCGCTGAAGAAGTAACCTAGGCTTTCACCTTTTATTGTCAATAATCAGATTGGCTACTGATTTTTGTATCCTTTATCAACAATCAGCTTCTTGAACAACCACCACAGCCCCTTTTTATTCCTAAAGATTTATTTAAAATAAATCTTTCCCTATTCTTTGCTGATCCTCCCCTCCATCTTTACGTGGTTTTTCTTCTTCCCAGCCGGAGCCTTTTCTTCCCAGCCTTCACGCCTTCTTTCCGTGAACGTGAGATGCTTTCTTTCCATTGACCAAAGTCTTCCTCTCTCTCTCTTGGAACCAAAAGATCCCAAACGGAGCCACGCATACTCTCTCCTTCATGTCTGTGACTCTCCTGTGGCTCTCCCACAAAGCCGTGCGATCCCACAAAATCTAGGTGAAGCTGATAGACCACCAGAAGTCTGGATCTTCTTCCCACGGACCTCCACGACTTCCTAAACGCCTCTTACGCTTGGATCTTCACGTGTCTTCCTGGGAGCGGAAGTTCCCCAATGGATCCAAGCGCTCCACGAAGCCGTCCTTGATGAAGCCCTAATTCTAGCTCCGTGCGGCAAGGGAAAGAAGAATAGAGAGAGAGGGAGGAGGAGAAAGAGAAGATAGGGAAGCCGCCTTTACTATGAGAGAGAAATTTTTGGGAGAAAAGAATCTATTCTCTATATCTTCAAATCCTAGAACTAGAGTTTAAATACATCCATGAAGTGGGCCAGGCCAGACAACAAAAACTCCATGGACTAACCCAATGAGATTAAACTAATTTCCAAGTCCGTGTACACCCGTAACTTGATTTAATCTTAACCCTTGGACTCAAACCAGTCCAATACAAGTTAGCCCTCCTGGGCCTTGATAGCACCACCAGGCCCAACAATCTCCACCTTGGTGTTTTCAAGGCCTCAGCACGTCTCCGCGTCCATCAGCTGCAATCCCTACAAAAGCTATCTCGTGAAAGAACCTTGGTCAATGCATTGCTGGATTCTCCTTGGTATGTACCTTCACCAGCTCCACTTCACCTTCTTCCATAAACTCTCTGTAGTTGAAGCCCTCCTTCCGAAAGTATCCTTTGGCCACTAGTCCTACCTTGTACCTGATACCTCTTGCTCTGAAGGCCCTTTCTTGCGCTGATAAACCCATTTGCAATCAATTGATTTCTTTTCTTGTGGCAGCTAGACCATCTGCTACGTGCCAGTCCTGTAGTGAGACTGCATCTCCTCTGCCATAGCCTGCATCTCCTGCCATAGCCTGGACCCATCTATCTCTGTCCTGGCTATCCACAACCTCTAATAGGTGTAAGGGTCTTCATTTGCTGTCACCAGGGCATATGACACCGAATCCTCGAAGCCGTATCGAACTGATGGTCGCATGTTCCTCCTGGGCCTATGCAGTGCAATCCCAGTATCAGTTCTCTGCCCAGTTGCATCCTCCGAGTCCTTGCTCAGCTGCATCCTACTGAACTTCCTGGCTTCTGACCCTTCTGTCAGTCTTCTCCACTGAATCTCAAATCCTCCTAGTCCACTAGCAAATGACACGACTGTGTAGGAGGTTATCGACTAGTGTTACCGTGTTCCACCTCCTGTAGTCCCTGCTGTGCATCTGTATCATCTCTGCTCTGAAGGATCGAGCTCTCATCAAAGGTCACATCTCTGCTGATGAAAACCTTCTTCTCCAAGGGATCCCATAACCAATAACCCTTGATTCCATGCGGTAGCCCAGGAATACCATCTTCTTAGACCTAGCGTCCAACTTACTCTGCTCCCAGCACCAACATGCACATATGTCGTGCATCCAAAACCCTCAGATGGTTCAGGTTTGTCTTCCCTCCAACTATATCTTCTTTGGAATGCCTCCATCTAACCTGGTGTGGTGATCGATTGACCAAGTAGCTGGCTACATCTATTGTGTCAATCCAGAACATCTTTGGAAGCCCTGCCTGTAGCCTCAAGCACCTTGCTTTTTCCAATAATGTTCTATTCATTCTCTCAGCCACCCCTTCCTGTTAAGAGGTTCCTATCACCGAGAAGTGACTTTTGATGCCCCACTCCTCACAAAATCTCTGGAACTCCCTGTTGGTATATTCCCCACGGTTTGACTTCAGACACTTCACACTCCTACCCTGCTCCCTCTCCACCTCAGCTTCCAGATTCTGAACTTGGTGAAGACCTTTGATTTCTCCTTCATGAAGTAAATCCACTGCTTTCCTGAGAAATCATCTATTAAGGTAAAAAAGTATATGGCCCCATTCCTTGCAGAAACCTGGTCCCCAGACATCTATGTGTACTAACTCCAGGGGTTCTGCACTCCTAGTTGTGCTGATCAAGAACTGCATACTACTCTGCTTCCCCATCTGACATGGCTCACAGATCTCCATGACTCCACTACTCAGTTCAGAAGTAGTCCTCTCTTGCTCAGTTCTTTCATCCCCCTGTCTCCTATGTGGCCTAGGCGGTAATGCCACATCTTGTACATATCTCGAGGATCTTGTTCCATAGCTGCTGCCTCAGATTTTCCTATCACCACAGAGCCCTCCAACCTGTATAGGTTGTTCTCCATCCTTCTCCCTCTCATCACCACCATAGCTCCATTGGAGATGTTTAGAACTTCACTCCTGGCATGACTGCTGAAGCTGTATCCAGTCTGCTCTAGGTACCCCAGTGATACCAGATTCTTCTTAAGTTCTAGGACATGCTTCATGCTGGTAAAGTGCGCACCATGCTATCAAACATCCTCATTCTCACTGTGCCAATCCCTGCCACCTTGCAAGGGTGATCATCTCTAAGAGTCACACACCCTCCATCAACCTCTGTGTAAGTACTTAACCATGATCGGTTGGAGTGTAATGATGAGAACAGGCTGAATCCAAGGTCCACATATCTATGCTGTAACTGTGACCATCTGATACCACCAAGATATCATCCTCCAACTCCTATCCTGCAAATGTACTCACATATTCAGATCCTTCCTTTTCTTCCTTTTTCAACTTAGGACAATCCCTTTTAAAATGTCCTACCCCACCACACTTGTAGCACTTAGCCTTCTTGGACTGTAACCGTCCCCTAGGCCTGCTCCTGTCCCTGCCTCTGCCTGACCTTTCCCCAACTGATAGACCTTCTTGGGGAATAGCTTCCTTGGTCATCCTCTCCCTCTGCTCATTCGTCCGAAGCATTGAGACAATATCTTCATAGAATAATGTCTCCTTCCCGAGTAGCGTTGTGACCAATGAGTCATGTGATATGGGCAGCAAACACAATAACAAAAGTGCCTTATCTTCCTCCTCTATCTTGATCTCGACATTCAGCAATTCTATTGGCCCAGATGACAACCCAAGAGGGGGGGGGGGTGAATTGGGTTCTTTAAAAATTAGCCTTTTAAAAATGTTTTGCTTAAGAAGAATGATGGCAATAGCAATGCAAATACAAAGTGCAGTGAATAAAACAGAGATAGAGGAAGAGTCAATGAAAGCACGGCAAACATAAAGAGTTTATAGTGGTTCGATGTATCCAACACCTACGTCCACTCCCAAGATTCACTTGGGTCCACACTATAATCACCCTAGATTACAGCAGAGTTGTTTTACAAGATCACAACTCAAACTTATTGTTTTCCCGGGCGCACAATGAACCCAGCTGGTTTTCAAGGGCTCACCAGCACAAAAACCCTAACCCAAGCTTTGCCAAGCTTGTACCGAGGTAAGACTACCTCAACTAGTTCAATCCCCCAGATTGAACTAGACACAAAAATAATAGTATGATTTTTCAGTTACAAAGCTCCTCAATGAGCAGATTAACAAATGTAAGAATAAAGTTTAGAAAGCCTGATTTGCAGATGGTTGGCTTTGAGCTTTTCTTCTTTTCCTCTTTTCCTCAACTCTTTTGAAGTGTAGAATCTGGCCTCAGCTTGGATTCTTCACGGAATGAACTTTTGAGTTGATTTGAGCTTTTCCTCTTTTGAGTGTTGAAAATCATTTGAAATGCTCTTGAATAGCTCTTGGATTTTCTTCTGAAGCTTCCTTGGATTGTTGAGCTTGAACACAGAAGGAGCTTCCTTGGATTTTACACTCTTTCTTTCACTCTATTTTGAATCACGGATTTTTTCAAATGAAGCTCTGTTTTTTTGATTTTTCCTTTCTTTTCTCTTGAAATGAATGTCTCTCTTTTTGTATATCTTTGATTTGAAAACGGCTTCTCTATTTATAGATTCTGCAAAATATAGCCGTTAGAATAAAGAAAAATAGCCGTTAAACGAAATCTTACCGTTGACGCTGAGTTGGCATTCGAAAAAATTTTACCCAGATTTGCTGGAGTCGACTCATGCTTTTCCCGAGTCGGATCGAGGTCGTGATACTAAAAATAGAAATGTTTAGAAAGTCACAGGGTCGACTCGTGAAAAGTAAAGTGTCGACTCCTGAAAGTCGGGGGTCGACTCGCGAAGTGCTCAGAAAAACACACCTCTGGTGTCTGAGCGGAGTCGACTCGCACAGTCATGGAGTCGGCTCGATAGAATCGGGGGTCGACTCGTAAAATTACGTGGGTCGACTCGAGACAGATAGGCAATTCTGTACTCAGAGGGGAGTCGACTCTGAAACTCAAGAGTCGGCTCCGGAACGTATCAAAAATCAGAAAGTTTCTGATTGACTTTAAATTCGTTCCAGATTCATTTTAAATCATTGAATTGACTTGAATAAAATATACTTGACATTAAGAATCAATTCAAGAAGTGTTCCAAAAACTCATTGATTGAAATATTAAGTATTGAATTTCTTAATTGAAAGCTTAAACATTGAACATGAAGTTACTTTTAATTTGATTAAAGTCATACTTTAACATTCTCATTCATTGTTCTAAATAAATTCATTGCTCATGTAAATAAACTCATTACATCTTTTAATGTACTCATGGATTTTGGTAATCATCAAAATCAATAAGATTGGGGTATATAATTTTTCAACAAACTCCCCAACAATCTCCCCCTTTTTGATGATGACAAAAAACATTGAGTTTATGCATGATTGATTTGTGAATTTATTTTGATTTCATAAATAGGCTTAAGCTCCCCCTGAATGAGGTAGCTCCCCCTATGAAACTTAAATAATATCCCATCTCATTCATTCAATCATTTTAATATCATCAATCATTTTCTCCCCATATGCATATACTTATAAAACTATAAAACTCTCCCCCTTTTTGTTATCAACAAAAAGGTAGAGTAACAATAAGCATTATCATTCATTCAAGATTAGATTTAACAAAATCATTCATTCATTGATAATAGGAAGAAATACATTGAGAATTCAAAAAGATAATTCTTACTTCAAAGTGTCAATTACATCAAAGAGTCAAATACATTAAAGTGTCTAATACATTGATACCAAACTGTAAAACATAACATTAACTTTAATACATTGCAAGGACTGAAACTCTAATACATTAAAAATGAGTCCTAACAATCCTAGTCAAATGATCAATTATGTTCTTCATTCCATCAGTTTGTATTTTTACATAGTCTTTTAACCTCTCATCCACAAAGGTGCAAGCAGTCAAAATTTTATCTTGTAGCTCTGCGTTGCATTTAGAGTAGGTTTCGCCATCTCCGCAAACATCTTTAAGTTCTTCAAATATGTTCTTAAGATCTCCACTTAAAGACTTTGACGAAGTGCTGAGAGTAGACTCAATTTTAGTAATCCGGTCATCCAAAGAATATAGAGTTTCCTTTAGATTCATGAACTTATATTCAAACTCTGACTTTAATTTCTCTTACTGATCATCCAAAAGGCCTTTGAGTTGCCTTAGCTGAATATCTGAGAAGCCAACTGATGAAGATGAAGCTTGATCAATCATTGGAGCAGGTGTAGGAACAGGAGCTGAAATAGGAGGGCTCGGAGGTGCAGGTGAAGAGTGTCTAACTGATGGTCCTAGTGCCTCAGCATCCTCAGCTCTTTCTTCTACTAATCCTTTTCTTTCCCATATACCATTCTTCTTAATAAATCCCATCCTATGAATAGTGGCCAGGCTGTAAAATCTGTATGTCTTAAGTTTCTCATGGGCTCACTATCAGAAATAATAATTCCTTGGCTCTGGAAAATCTTAGTGAGGATCATACCATAGGGCAAGCTAGATTTCCTCTTTCCTCCACAGTCAGCAATATACCAAAGAATCATACTAGGAAGGTTAATTGGTTTGCCCGTTACAATAGCATCCATCACAAAAATATCCCTTTCAGATACATAATCAAATCTTCCTATTTTGGGAAAAAGGATCCTGCTGCATATGTTGTGAAGCAATCTCAGTTCTAGGGATAATTGATTGGCGAATACTTCCTCAAAACTGACAACTTCTCGGTTAAATAATCTAGAAAGTGCTGGGCATCTGTCATCCGAAAAAAATGTAGCAGTTCCTGACATGGTAGATCTAATAATCTTGACAGTAGCTCTACAGTCACTGAGATTTGGTTTCCTCTAACAATGCTTATGAGACCATTATCTCCTCTAGACAAGTTCTTATAAAACTCCTTCACAAGAGCGGGATAAGTAGGACAGTCTAGGGAACATATTTTCTCCCAACCATTTCTATTAATTGTCTTCCCAAAGAAATCCCTCTGCTTCAAATAACTCAAAATCCACTTTTCTTCCCGTTGTAATGATTCTATCAGCTAATCTATCTACCTGAGAAGGAGCAGTGGCTGGAGAAGCATTTGGAGTTGAAGAAGATGATGACGAATCCGAGCTAGGAGATGGTTCACGAATCGGACGCCTCACCGTCTTCCTCACGGCTCTCTTCTCTTGACACCGGCCGCACAAAGGTTGGAACCTCGAGTTTTGGGGGCCATTGGTCGATTGGAAGGGTTAATCAAGGATTCTGGGAAATTTGGAAGGTTTGGAAGTGTTTTGGAAAGAGTATTTTGAGAGATTGATACGTTAGAAAAGAACGGCGAGTCGACTCTGCCCTAGATAAATCAACCTGGGACCACTTCGAGTCGGCTCCCGCAAAGCAAGGGGTCGACTCCGGACAGTCACAGAAAATCATCCCGAAGTGGAGTCGACTCGTGCCGAGAAGGGGTCGACCCGAGAGTTTCAGTCAGAAACTAGGAGTCGACTCCGATACGCACCGAGTCGGCTCCGAGACCATTTCAGAGCAAAAACATGAAATTTCTGAAATGTGTTCGGAACATGATCATAAAAATTGATAAAATAATCATTGGATTTGTATAGATCAATTAGATGTGAATTCTAGATAAGATTTCCTTAAAGATCAAGGATTTGAAAGAATTTTAGATAAAATTTCCTTAGGGGTTTCAAATTCATTCTAATGGATCACAAATCCCTAACTCTCCTAAGATAACAGAATCTTTCTTCACTTAAAGGTTTTGTAAATATATCTACTAATTGATCTTCAGTGTTAACATAGTCAAGACATATTTCATTATTTGCAACATGTTCTCTTATAAAATGATATCTAATTTCTATGTGTTTAGTTCTAGAATGTTGAATTGGATTTTTAATTAGATTAATTGCACTTGTGTTATCACATCTTATAGGTGTTTTATCAAGTGTGATACCATATTCTTCAAGTTGTCGCTTAATCCATAGGATTTGAGCACAGCAACTTCCAGCTGCTACATATTCAGCTTCAGTAGTTGATAATGCAACTGAATTTTGCTTTTGCTAAACCATGAGATCAAGTTACTTCCTAAGAATTGACATGCACCACTTGTGCTTTTTCTATCTAACTTACATCCAGCATAATCAGAATCAGTGTATGCAATCAGATTTAATGTTGAGTCTCTAGAATACCATAAACCTACATTTTTTGTTCCACTTATATATCTTAGTATTCTCTTAACAGCAATTAAATGTGATTCTTTAGGTTCAGACTGAAATCTAGCACATAAGCAAACAACAAACATTATCTGGTCTACTTGCAGTTAAGTAAAGTAGGGATCCGATTATACCTCGATAATATTTCTGATCAATCTTCTTACCTTCTTCATCTTTGTCCAGCTTGCATGAAGGACTCATTGGTGTTCCGAGGGGTTTTATTGATTCTATACCAAACTTCTTTAAAATTTCTCTTGTGTACTTTGTTTGGTTGATAAAGATTCCCTCTTTGCTTTGTTTGATTTGGAGTCCAAGGAAGAAGTTGAGTTCTCCCATCATGCTCATTTCAAATTTGCCCTGCATTAACTTGGCAAAATCTTGTCATAAATATTGTTAGTAGCACCAAAAATGATATCATCAACATATATTTGAACTACTAATAAATCCTTACCTTTCTTTTCAAAATAGTGTTTTATCAACATTTCCTCTTATAAAATTATTTTCAATTAGAAATTTACTTAATCTATCATACCAAGCTCTAGGTGCTTGTTTCAAACCATATAATGCTTTGTGCAATTTAAAAACGTGATTTGAAAATTCGTGATCTTCAAAACCTGGTCGTTGTTCTACATATACTTCTTCATTTATAAATCCATTTAGAAATGCACTTTTTACATCCATTTGAAATAAGTTAAAATTCATATGACATGCAAATGCAAGTAATAGTCTAATGGCTTCTAATCTAGCTACAGGTGCAAAGGTTTCATCAAAATCAATACCTTCTTCTTGATTATATCCTTTTGCAACTAATCTAGCTTTGTTTCTAATTACTATGCCATTTTCATCTAGTTTATTTCTATATCCATTTTGATCCTATAACAGAATGATTTTTAGGTCTTTCAACTAAAGTCCATACATTATTTCTTGTGAATTGATTTAATTCTTCTTGCATTGCTAACATCCAATTATTATCTTTTTCAGCTTCTTCAATAGTTTTGGGTTCAATTTGTGATACAAATGCAAGATGATTACTAATATTTCTCATAGATGATCTAGTTCTTATTCCTTGAGATGGATCACCTATAATCAATTCCTTAGGGTGACTATAAGCATATCTCCAATCCCTAGGTAGATCTACGTCATTATGATTAGTGTTAGTATCATCAACCTTAGGTGAATCATTATCTTTAGCTTCTTGTTCTTGATCCAAAGATATCAATATTTAATTTTTCAAGATCTTTTTCAATTAAGTTTGTATCCTCTTCATCATCAAATTTTTCTGAATGGGTTGCTAAGGATTCATCAAAAACTACATGAATGGATTCTTCAACAACTAAAGTTTTTTTGTTAAATACTCTATATGCTTTACTAGTTGTAGAGTATCCTAAGAATATTCCTTCATCAGATTTAGCATCAAATTTGCCTAGATTATTTTACCATTATTGTGAACAAAACATTTACAACCAAATGCATAAAAATATTTTATATTGGGTTTTCTATCATGCCATAATTCATAAGGTGTTTTCTTTAAAATAGGTCTTATTAAAGCTCTATTTAGGATGTAACATGCTGTGTTAATAGCTTCCGCCCAAAGTATTTTGGGAGTTTACTTTCACATAGCATGGTATGGGCCATGTCTTCTAGAGTCCTATTTTTCCTTTCAACTACACCATTTTGCTGGGGTCCTAGGTGCAGAAAAATTATGATTAATACCATTTTTATTGCAAAAACTTTCAAATAAGTGATTTTCAAATTCAGTTCCATGATCACTTCTAAGAGACACTATGGTAGTATTTTTCTCATTAGTTACTTTCTTGAAGAATTTCATGAATATCGAGAAAGTCTCATCTTTGTGAGCTAAAAACATTACCCAAGTGAATCTAGAGTAATCATCTACTATCACAAGACCATATTTCTTTCCTCCTAGACTTGTGGTTCTAGTTGGTCCAAAAAGGTCCATGTGAAGTAGCTCTAGTGGCCTAGAAGTTGAAATAATATTTTTAGATTTGAAAGAACTTCTCATTTGTTTTCCAAACTGACATGCATCACATATTTTGTTATTTTCAAAATCTAATTTAGGTAAACCTTTTACTAAATCCATTCTAATTAGTTTTGAAATCAGGTGTGTGCTTGCGTGACCTAATCTTCGATGCCACAACCAACCAGTCTCATTCATATTAGCATTATTTGCAACTAAGCAATGATTATTAGTAGACAATTTGTCTAAATCAATCATGTATACATTGCCATTTCTATTTCCAATAAAAATAATGCTATTATCAATGGGATTAGCTACAGTGCATAAAGAAGATTCAAATGAAACTTTAAAACCTTTGTCACATAATTGACTTATACTTATTAAGTTATGTTTTAAACCATCAACATAAAGTACATTCTCAATATATGTGGAGGGAGTTATTTGAATGTTACCAAACCCCAAGATTTAGCCTTTGCCATTGTCGCCAAATGTAACAACTCCTCCTCTCTTTTCTTCAAGGGTGATGAATTCTTCTTTGTCACCCATCATATGTCTTGAGCAGCCACTATCAAGATACCACTTTCTCTTTGATCTCTTGACCACAAGACATTCCTGCAATGATATCAAACTTTATGTTTAGGTACCCAAGCTTTCTTGGGTCCTTCATGGTTAGTACCAACAATATTGTTCCTTTCGGAACCCATATTTTCTTTCCTTTAACATTTAAGTTTTTGTTAGGTTTTAGAATTTTACATTCATAAGCTTTACGTCTTGTTTGATTACATTTAAAGCATGTAAAATTACTTTGGCCAGCACGCACAAAAATATTTTTTAATGATTTTTGTTTTCTTAAAGTGTTATATCCTAATCCGGCTTTGTCAAAAACTGCTTTTTGACTATTTAACAACATGTCTAATTTAGTTGAACTTAATGTGAACTTATCAATTATGTTCTTATGTTTTTCAACCTCTTTCCTTAGTTTATCATTTTCATTAGAGATTGATTCTTTTTCTTTTATTAAAATTTCATTTTCAGACTTAAGTTTCTTGACTTCATTATTAAGATTTTCCTTTTCTTGAATGAAAGTTAAGTTTTTATTTTTCAAAATCTTATATTTCTTTTTCAAAATCTTGAAATCCCCAACAAGTTCATTAAAAGCATCAAAGAGTTCATCAAAAGCAAACTCATCGCAAGGGTTGTCGGAACTTACCTCATCGTTGTCGTCCGCCATAAAGCATACATTTGCGACTTCCTTTTGTTCTTCTTCTTCGGAAGAAGATTCCTCGCTGTCACTCCAAGTAGCCATATAAGCCTTCTTTTTCTTTTTGTAGGCTTTCTTCAATTTCGGACATTCATTCCTAAAGTGCCCCGGTTTATTACATTCATAACAAGTCAAGGGGTCTTTCTCTTTTTCTTTATCCTTGTCCTTATTTTTATCCTTTTCTCCTTCCCACTTACCTCTAAATTTTTTCTTGTGGAAGGGTTTCTTTCTTCTCATAAATCTTTTAAATTTCTTTGCTAAGAGAGCAGTCTCTTCATCATTATCATCATCATCATCACTGCTGCTCTCTTCTTCTTTTGCAGCTTTGAGGGCAATAACTCTCTTTTTCTTTGTGTCCTCCTCTACATGCTGCCTCATAGTCAGCTCATGGGTCATAAGAGATCCTAGAAGCTCCTCTAAGGGTAAAGTGTTGAGGTCCTTAGCTTCTTGGATTGCAGTCATTTTTGCTTCCCATGTCCTTGGTAATGACCTAAGAATTTTTCGAACAAGTTCAGAGTTAGTATATGTCTTACCAAGACTTTTCAAACCATTTACAATATATGTGAATCTAGTGTACATGCATGCAATGGTTTCAGATTGTTCCATGCTAAATAGTTCATATTTATGAACAAGAATATTAATTTTAGATTCTTTTACTTGATTGGTACCCTCATGGGTAACCTCTAATCTATCCCAAATCTCCTTTGTGGAATTACATGTGGAGATTCTATTAAATTCATTGGCATCTAAGGAGCAGTATAAAACATTCATGGCTTTAGCGTTAAGCTGTGCCATCTTCCTATCATTATCATTCTAGTCCCTTTCGGGCTTAGGAACAATAGTGCCATCAATAACATGTGTGGGTGTACTAGGTCCATTAATTATAACACCCCAAAGCTCATAATCAGAAGCTTGAATGAATATCCTCATTCTAGCTTTCCAATAAGAATAATTTGAGTCATTAAACAGTGGAGGTCTATTCGTAGAATGACCTTCAGCAAATGAACCAACTTGTGTTGCCATTTGGAACTTTAGCTCTTGATCGTGTGATCAAAATCTAATGAGCACTAGCTCTGATACCAATTGTTGGCCCAGATGACAACCCAAGAGGGCGGGGAGTGAATTGGGTTCTTTAAAAATTAGCCTTTTAAAAATGTTTTGCTTAAGAAGAATGATGGCAATAGCAATGCAAATACAAAGTGCAGTGAATAAAACAGAGATAGAGGAAGAGTCAATGAAAGCACGGCAAACATAAAGAGTTTATAGTGGTTCGGTGTATCCAACACCTACGTCCACTCCTAAGATTCACTTGGGTCCACACTATAATCACCCTAGATTACAGCAGAGTTGTTTTACAAGCTCACAACTCAAACTTGTTATTTTTCCGGGTGCACAACGAACCTAGCTGGTTTTCAAGGGCTCACCAGCACAAAAACCCTAACCCAAGCTTTGCCAAGCTTGTACTGAGGTAAGACTACCTCAACTAGTTCAATCCCCCAGATTGAACTAGACACAAAAAATAATAGTATGATTTTTCAGTTACAAAGCTCCTCAATGAGCAGATTAACAAATGTAAGAATAAAGTTTAGAAAAGCCTGATTTGCAGATGGTTGGCTTTGAGCTTTTCTTCTTTTCCTCTTTTCCTCAACTCTTTTGAAGTGTAGAATCTGGCCTCAGCTTGGATTCTTCACGGAATAAACTTTTGAGTTGATTTGAGCTTTTTCTCTTTTGAGTGTTGAAAATCGTTTGAAATGCTCTTGAATAGCTCTTGGATTTTCTTCTGAAGCTTCCTTGGATTGTTGAGCTTGAACACAGAAGGAGCTTCCTTGGATTTCACACTCTTTCTTTCACTCTATTTTGAATCACGGATTTTTTCAAATGAAGCTCTGTTTTTCCAATTTTTCCTTTCTTTTCTCTTGAAATGAATGTCTCTCTTTTTGTATATCTTTGATTTGAAAACGGCTTCTCTATTTATAGATTCTACAAAAATATAGCCGTTAGAAACAAAAAAAAATAGCCATTAAACGAAAATCTTACCGTTGACGCTGAGTTAGCATTCGGAAAAATTTCGCCCAGATTTGCTGGAGTCGACTCATGCTTTTTTCGAGTCGGCTCGAGGTCGTGATACTAAAAATAGAAATGTTTAGAAAGTCACAGGGTCGACTCGTGAAAAGTAAAGTGTCGACTCCTGAAAGTCGGGAGTCGACTCATGAAAATTTGGGGTCGACTCGCGAAGTGCTCAGAAAAACACACCTCTGGTGTCTGAGCGGAGTCGACTCGCACAGTCATGGAGTCGGCTCGACAGAATCGGGGGTCGACTCGTGAAATTACGTGGGTCGACTCGAGACAGATAGTCAATTCTGTACTCAGAGGGGAGTCGACTCTGAAACTCAAGAGTCGGCTCCAGAACGTATCAAAAATCAGAAAGTTTTCTGATTGACTTTAAATTCGTTCTAGATTCATTTTAAATCATTGAATTGACTTGAATAAAATATACTTAACATTAAGAATCAATTCAAGAAGTGTTCCAAAAACTCATTGATTGAAATATTAAGTATTGAATTTCTTAATTGAAAGCTTAAACATTGAACATGAAGTTACTTTTAATTTGATTAAAGTCATACTTTAACATTCTCATTCATTGTTCTAAATAAATTCATTGCTCATGTAAATAAACTCATTACATTTTAATGTACTCATGGCTTTTGGTAATCATCAAAATCAATAAGATTGGGGTATATAATTTTTCAACAAACTCCCCAACAAATTCATTGCTCACCTGATCGAACACCTGGATGTGGCCCAGCATATCTCCACCTTCTGACATACGAAGGCTGTAGAGGCGCTTCTTCAACATCAACTTGTTGCACATATTCTTCCACATATAGAAGGCTTGCAACTTCGACCAGAGTCCCTTCGGGGTCTTCTCCTCCAGCACTGAATAAAGGACTGAATCTGCTAGACATCCTCTGATCATTGAACATGCCTTCTTTTCCAACAACATCCACTGCTTATCTGTCATCCTATCTAGCCTTTTCTCTAAAGCACAAGAAGATCCTCTACCCGGATTTTCCACATGGAGAAACTTTCCTTCCCATCAAACTTTTCAAAATCTATTTTTATGCTACTACTCATGGCGAGATCTCAACCAAAATAAAAATAGCATAAAAATAAATTTTAGAAAATTAAGAAGTACCTTGATGGACCTTGTTGAAATTGTTTCAACACTTTGAAGATCTCCAAACAACTTATTTTGTTCCTGAACCAGGCTTTAAGATCTCCAAACAACTTCTTCTTATTTCTGAACCTGGCTCTGATACCACTTGTTGGGGTTTAATCCTTGATGAATAGCAATGTGATCAACCTCGCTGAAAAAGTAACCTAGGCTTTCATCCTTTATTATTAATAATCAGATTGGCTACTGGTTTTTATATCTTTCATCAACAATCAGCTTCTTGAACAACCACCACACCCTTTTTTATTCCTAAAGATTTATTTAAATAAATCTTTCCGTATTCTTTGATCCTCCCCCCCTCCGTGAACGTGAGATGCTTTCTTTCCGTTGACCAAAGTCTTCCTCTCTCTCTTGGAACCAAAAGATCCCAAACGGAGCCACACACAGACTCTCTCCTTTATGTCGTGACTCTCCTGTGGCTCTCCCACAAAGCCGTGCGATCCCACAAAATCTAGGTGAATCTGATAGACCACAAGTCTAGATCTTCTTCCCACGGACCTCCATGGACTTCCTAAACGCCTCTTACGCTTGGATCTTCATGTGTCTTCCTAAGAGCGGAAGTTTCCCAATGGATCCGAACATTCCACGAACCCGTCCTTGACGAAGCCCTGATTCTGGCTCCGTGCGACAAGGGAAAAGAAAAATAGAGAGAGAGAGGGAGGGAGAGAAAGAAAAGATAGGGCAGCCAGCTTTATGATGAGAGAGAAATTTTTGGAAGAAAAGAATCTGTTCTCTATATCTTCAAACCTTAGAACTAGAGTTTAAATACATCCACGAAGTGGGCCAGCCCAAACTCAACAAAAACTTTCATTGACTAACCCAATGAGATTAAACTAATTTCCAAGCCCGTGTACACCCGTAACTTGATTTAATCTCAACTATTGGACTCAAACCCAGCCCAATACAAGTTAGCTCCTTGGGCGTTGATAGCACCACACCAGCCCAACAACTCTCGCTTTGACTCCTTTCCTAATTTTAATAAATTTTGATGCACAACATCATTTCCCTCAAGAGAAGCAACTGCAAGGTTTTTTTAATTTCATGAATAAATATCTCATGATAGACCAATATGCCTTTCGTTATAAATTTTTTGTCTTAAGGATTTCAAAGGTATAATGTTTAGATCATTTTAACGCGAGAATTCTAAAAGGCGAAGCAGAACAGGAGTCCTCTTCTAAGCAAAAATTTTCTACTTGAATTCTAAATAATTAAGCTTATCATAATAGTGCACAATGTCAGCTCATTTGAATTTGATTGTTTATCCAGTTCCACACAATCAAGGATAGGTATGCACACAAAAGTTCATATACTTATCCTTAAGCGTTTGCTTCTAAAATGTTCCCACATACCATCTATGGCATCACTTCTCTATGATTTCCTGACACCGGCATATGAGGTGTGATAAAAGCTGATAGCCTGCTGAAAGATCAAATTCATAAAATCAATATTATGCCACCTCATGTGACAGTGTCGAGAATCCATAGAGAAGTGATGCCATTTTGTATAATATTTTAATTTCCATATGCATTGGAATTAAATTGGAATTCAAGTCGATCTAGATTTCTCGCATGCCATGAATTAAAATAACACTCCTTGCTAGAATACCAATATCAACCTTACAGTAGTCCAAGTTCTTACATTAATTCAAGTTGATCTAGTTTTTGGCTTCTCTATTTTCTCAAAAAAACAAAAGAAAAAATCAAGTTGGTCTTGAAGATTAAGGGGAAACAAATATCAGCAATGGAGAGAGTCAGAGAAATGACAATTTATTGAACATAAATTCTAAGAGCTATACACAAGCAAATGATAATGTCATCAAAAAAAAAAAAAAAAAAAGGAAGGGAAACAAAATTACAAATATATCAAAACACCTGGAAACAGAAATTACATGAGAGAGAATAAACTCAATACAAATTATAACCAAACAAAAGCACCATTTAAGGGGAAGAAAGGCCAAATGCTGCGCACGTTGGTCCCGGAGAAATAAATAGGAGCAGTGGTATCTGGGGAAGGAGGCCAGAGATTATCATATAATAAGCAACATGCCAACCAATTTAAAGGTGCTAGCTAGAGAGATTAAAAATGGAAACAAATATGCAATGGAATGAGAAATTACCTCGCCAAAGAAGAAGTGATGGCAGATCGATCCATGCTTTTAGTCTCATTCTTCCCATCCCTCAATTAATGTTGGTTTCAAAGGTGCGAGGGGCCTTGGTATACCGAATATTGTTCGTCCATAAGATTCGATCATGACCTCGGGCATCCACTCAATAATGGGCCAATTGGGGCCATCCTTGAGAAAGGTCTTAAAGAGTGGTATGCTACACGTCAAGTGAAATTTCCTTAAATTCTGGAGAGAAGCTTGGGCATTTTGATGCTGGCCGAGTAGCCCCAATAACCACTCCGGGAGGCGTGGTGTCCGTCCATCATCAATAGTGGTAGACTCCTCTAAGATTTCTAGTGTCAAGCATTGCAACTTATCGAGATTCTCCACATGCTGCAACCTCGGGCAATCTCTTATCTCCAAATATTTCAATGAGGGAAGGTTGGATACCCTTTCCAACATTGGATTCGTAATTGAGAGCTCTTCTGTCAGAGAGGGGAGGTCGTTGATTTCTGTTAGCTTGTCGGCATATGCTATGTTCAATTGTTGTAAACTGGTGGCGTGCCGCAGGTTTTCTGGAAGAGCTCTCAGCTTGGGACAAAAGACAAGACTCAAGGATCTGAGACAGGACAGCAACTTAGGGGCTTCTCTTCTTTCTTCGCTAACCCCCTCCTCAGCAAGGACCACTCTTCCCAGCTTTCCATGTATGCAAACGTTAGCACTTGAAGCTTGGGAAATGCTGTCGGTGCCGATGATGCACTGGGGCCAAGAAATTCAGGTCCGATGGTTGTGATTGCATTTGCACCTTGAATGCTAAGGAATTTCAGCTGGCGCAATAAGCCCAGTGGTGGAAGTTGTGGGCATGATGTACAATGATAGAGCACTATTTCTGTCAGGTTAGGAAAAGAGGCATCCAATGAAGGTGACATCATCCATCCAGGGAATCCAGTACCATAAAAGTCATATCCGAAGCGTCTGTAGGGTGGATGGCGGAGAGAGCCCTTCACATGTCTCGTTAATTCTCTGGATTTCTTCATCTTGAATATACCGGATAACTTCTATTTTACACCATAAAATCAATGTCCTCAAAAAGTGACAATTTGCAAGAGTCGGAGCTCCTTCTGCTTGTGCCATCTCCAACCTTTCTATCCACAAGAATCTCAGCTGGGATAGAGATCGTAGCTCATCCAGATCGCACCCCTCCTCGTCTGATGCACCTGTGTCATTATGGCCAACCACAAATCCTTGGAGATGGTTAAGATGTTTCAGTTTGCCTATTCCTTTGGGTACATGAGTCAGCGAAGTTCCATCCAACGAAGGCATCTTAGATTGCAAGTTTTGTAATGGTCTTAGGAAGTTTTGCAACAATTGACAAGCTGACAGGGTTAAAGTCTGCAGGTTTACAAGGCACCCAATGGACTCTGGCAGCTCTCTAATTTCTGTCCAACAAGATCTAGATGCCTGAGGTGTAAAAGATTTCCTAGCGAGTCTGGAACACTCTCAAGTCCTGTATCATTTATGTTATGCTTCGTAGAAAACGCAGATTCTCAATAAGTTCATTCTCAATCATCTTTATCCCAGGACTCCTTTGAGCATTAGAGTCCTCAAACAGGTTTGATGTTTTATCACATTTGGGAGTCTCTCGTTCATGTTTCCATCGACAAGCGACGAAGTTTAACCAAGGGATTTATGTTAGGTGGTTGATCATTGCTACAGAAAGTACTCTCATCCCCTATCAGAAAGATAGCAAGGGAACGTAGCACATCATGCATTCTGCACAAACTGCCCACATTCTCATATGCCACTTGTAAAAGATTCCTACTAATTAACTCTGTATAGTATTTCTCTGCTAAATCTTCCATAAGTGTATCTCTTTGTTCTCCTTTTACAAAACCTTCAGCCACCCAGTAACGTATAAGATCCCTCCGATACATTGTAGAGTCCTCAGGAAATAATGAGCAATAAAGAAAACACTGTTTTAGATCCGAAGGTAAATCTTGATAACTTAAAAATAGAGCACCTGGGAGTTCTTCTTGAAGTTGGTTCATTGACCATGCATCGCTTTTTAGAACTTTGTTCCATTCTAAGCTACTTCTCTCTTTCGATATTAAAACCCCTGCTATAGTTTTGATTGCAAGAGGAAGACCATCACATTTTTCCACAATTTTAATCCCGATTTCTCTCAAATTATTGATCTCCTCCTCCTCCACATCATCATCTCCAAGGACTTTCTTGCAAAGTAATGCCCACCCGATGTTATTATCCATTTTACTAACATGGTGAACATCTGCTCTTAATTCTTTTGCTACATTTCTGTTCCGAGTGGTGATAATAATCCTACCACTAGCTCTTGCACTTTCCAAAGGAGATCTAAACAAAGCCTCCCATACCTCTGAACGCCACATATCATCTAATACAATAAAGAATCTTTTTACAAGAATAGATGAAAGATAGGGTATGAGCACCTCTTTAGTTTCAGCCCCCCTATATTTTTATCTATTTGACTAATCATGCTATTGAGAAGCTTTATCTCTGAAAAATCCTTTGAAATACACACCCATGCACGAATAGGAAAGTTCTCTTTGATCCTTTGATCACTGTATATGTTAGAAGCAAGAGTGGTCTTGCCAATTCCACCCATTCCATCAATCACCAAAACACGATATCTTTTATTATCTTCCTTGATTAACGACTCCACAATATTCTGAGTAGCCTCTTCAATTTGTGTCCCAACAAAATCAGACTTAACCTCATTAGGAAAAGTCTGACGATGATTTATTCTACTCTCATGAACATCTTGCATAGAGTATTCCAGTTTAGGTAATATTGATTCATCTTCTGCAATCTGTTTTAGCTTGTTATTCAGTTCTCTAATTTTCCTACCAATACCATGTCGGGACTTGATCATGCAACTGAAGCAGGAAAATAAAGAGGAGGGATAACGACGTACCATGGACGGATGATCTTCCAATAATTTGTTGCCCTCGATCTCACAAAGATCAATGATATCATCAGCATCATACATGACATCTTTCAACTCCCTCACCCAAATATGGACGTCTCCATCTAGAAGTCTTTTCCGCTCTGCAGATGCAAGATGGGACCTTATCCTCACCATTCTCCTTTGAAGCCTTCTGAGCTCATCCTCCACGCCCAGCATCATGGACATCTCTTCCTCTAGAAACTCTGAAAGTTTGTCAACATATCTTCCCACAAAGGCATCTAGGATCATTGCCATTTCGTCGAGGCTATCAAATGGAGGAGGAGGAGGATGGATGGATCTCTCAAAGCGCAAAAAGAAAGGGAAGCTAGCTGTGAGGTAAGATGATCCCTGATCATAATAACTAATATATAATAAGAGCTTCGAAGACCACGTCCCAGAAGTAGTAGATCTGAAGATGACCAGTGGAAATGCTGTAGAAAAAGCAAGAAATAAAAAAAAGAATCCACACTATCATCAGTCAGTCGCCCACTTGGAGGAGGACAATAATAACTTTTCAGTGCGTCTAACCACATTTTACAGCACGCGCAGCTTTGAACGGCTCGCTTTATTAATTAGTTGTTTTCTTTTGTTTTATTTTTCCAATCGATCACCTTTGACGATCTGTCTCCTATGGTGTTGCCAGCCATCAACGTCGCCCCACATGGAGGCTTGGAACGGCTCGCTTTATTAGTTGTTTTCTTTTGTTTTGTTTCTCCAACGGCCGGTTTTCTTTTACCTTTATTAATCATGTTGGATCCTCACACAAGAACACCATAAAATTGGATAGAAATTAAAGTTTGTCGCAGTCTCGTATCACCTATTAAAAAAGATACGACTTCAATTTATGAGCTTGAGTTAGAACTTTTCTCAATGGTTTAGGCTTCGACTGCGAGCATTCTCGCCGTGCAGGGTTATAATGCTGTCCACAATATACACTCTGAAAGAAAGGAGAAGCTGTGATGCATCATAGACCCTTCAAAGCCTGTATATGGTGTCGAGGAATCCGTCGGTAATTTTTTTAATTTAAAACGTCCTTGAGTATCAGCGCTGGTAGGTGCCGATCGCAACCAGTAATCATTTTTTTTTTAAATTAACTTGTTATCACCACCGTCGGTTGCAAGAAAGTAGCATCACGTCCACCACCAGGCAGAGCGTTGCGCTCTATTGAAATGGGTCCGGACATTAATCCCAACAGCTATATATTTTTCTTCGCCGGCCTGCCAAAGATTACCCAAAAAAAAAAAAAAAAAAACCGGTTGGTTAAAAATTCAGTGAATTGAAAGCCACGAAAGCGACAACGTGGTCGTCCATGGGTGCCTTTGAATATTGATATGGCGATATACATTGGTATGGGAGTCTTAAAATATTACTTGTGGTGGTAAATTATTAGTTGTGCATGTACTTTATTCAGAAAATAAATTTTTAACAAAAAAATTTCTAATATTATTTTTAAAATAGAAGCAAATTTGCACTAATTTCTAAGTAAGATATTTTTTAGATGTACAATGAAAATTTAGAATGACTTTTCTACCAATTTCCGATGAAGAAAAATTAGACTTTGAACCGTTGGATGCAAAGCCCAAAAGTTTCCAGAAATCTTTATAAAATAATAAAAATAAACTAAGATAATAAGTATTAAAATAAAATAAAAAAGAATAAGCTGGGATCAAGGCATGTTAAATATTACTTTAAAGACTAATTTCTGTTTCTTCATGCAAATTGTAAGTGAATTATTCTTAAGCTATATATTCAGTTTGATCTGAACCTCCTTTAAGCACGGTCGAATTGAAGGTGCGATTTAGAAGCTTCTTCGTATGTCTAACAACTTACCCACTCAGAAAATATTTGAATAAACAAATTTTATGTAAGAAAGATAAATAAGTTGTTATGTATTAGGCCTAAGACCTAAAGTTTATTTATTGGCTTAGTCCACTGGTCATGATGTCTAAAACGGAATGATTTTCTCACTTGATAGTTGCAATCCCCTACTTTAACTAAAAAAAAACACGGCGTATGGTTCATGCAAGCGCGTGGCTACGTGCTTGGTTTAGGCCGGGCGGCGAACATGCAGACTCATCGGGCCAATTTTTGATGTAAATGTAAATATTCAGATGATGTAAATGATCTTTCTAGGTCTCACAATTCTCAACTTTTTTAATTTTTTTTAAAAAAACCTATCATAGTTTAATTAAAAAGGGGAGTGAATAAATTTGTTGAATTAATAAGAGCTGGTGCATGCAAAACTTTAATCATCAAGCAAAAAACAATCAAACCAATCACAAAATCAGCGAAATAAAACCCTGCCAAATGCATGCTAGTTCAAGAGGTTGTATAGGGCTCATTCAATAAGTGGCCCTGATCTATCATGACAAATATAAATCAAACTAATTAGTGAGCGCTATGTTTCCTCGTGCTCCTTTCAAATGGTCTAAATGGTAAACTTAAATTAATTTGAACAAAAAAATTTAAAAAAAAAATTACTGATGCAATATTCATTGATTGATTTGATCCACATCGATCCTACATAGTAAACTAGATCTACTTTATTTTTTTCTTAAAAAAATATAGTTCAATTAATAATGACAGAATTTTGTACTATAGGATCAAAAGCTAAACTAGGTGACCCATATCATGAACTTAATTTCTTCGATCATGATGGGCACCACTAGAAATCAATTAGATGTCTTCCCACAAAGACATCTAAGATCATTGCCATTTCGTCATAGATGATCAAAGGAGGAGGATGGATCTCTCAAAACGCAAAAAGAAAGGGAAGCTGCGAGGTAACATGATCCGTCATAACTAATATATATAAGAAGAGGTTCGAAGACCATGTAGTCCCAAAAGTAGAGATGAAGATGACCAGTGGAAATGCCATAGAAAAAGCAATAAATAAAAAAGAATCCACACTATTTGTCAGTTGATTATTTGCCCACTTGGAGGAGGACGACAATGACTTTCAGCGCGTCTGTCCACACGTTACAGCAGGCGCGGCTTGGAACGGCGAGCTTTATTAGTTGTTTTCTTTTGTTTTATTTTCCCAATCGATAACCATTGACGATCTGTCTCCTGAGGTGTTGCCATCAACGCCGATGTCATTTATTGTCCTGTTGTCGTGAAAATTGGTTCCCAGACTTGGATGCGTTTTTGACTTATGATCCAAACGCAGATATCATCGCCTTGGAATAAAATCCGTAAGACAATTTGCATGCAAAGGATGCCGTAAGAGTTACCTTCTGCGAAGAATAAAATTATAGTAAGCAGATGTAAAAAAAAGACTCTCACAGAAGAGCTTCCCTATATGGATGTTCTCTCTCGAGAGCTCTAAGTTCAGATGGAACTATTCTTAGTATGATGATGAGTGAAAAAAAATGAGTGAGTATTCAAGCCTGCGTATATGAGAGGTTGGAGAGCAGCTGTATTTGTAGGGGATCACCTGATCTTTTGAGCGTGTCGTGAGGGGAGGTCTGAAAGCCGTTAGGATTCAGAACAGATTCGAATCAAGTTTGTTATGAGGTCAGTAGAATCCATATCTTGTCAGTTAGAGAATCGACGGCTGGGAGAGCTAGTTGATGCCTTGAGATTCAGCGATTACATAGGTTCTAGGCCACTCCTGTGGGTCTTAGGCCACTCCTGGGTATGATTTCCCGTTTTGAATCTCATTCAGTTATAGTGGATTCGCACTCTCCCGTACCGGACTCCGCAGGGTATTCGAGCACCTCGGTCCGGCCAAGGCGAGGGGCAATTTGGTTTTCTGAGGTATGAAAACGGCTTGGGTTGCCGAGGTATGGATGGCTCGGGTTGCCGAGGTATAAGAAGGGTTGGGGTTATCGGGACGACCTGACGCCGCTGAGGGCGATTGGGCTTCTCTGCTTAGTGGGTTTGACAGCTGGCCTACAGCACGTTGGATTTGGAATTCGATGTGTGCGGTCATTAATGCAATAACGATTTTACCCCTCATCACATGCCTCCCACTCCCTAGTCCGAAGTGTAAGTTCGGATATAAGGAGTAGAGTTCCAGAACAATCTTATTTGGGGGATTCGAAAAGGCATTCAATGATAATCTCATAAATGACGAGCCGCTGTTTTCGTCATCATTTCTTGCAGTGGCTCGAGGAGGAAATGCCTCGTTTCCAGTAGGCTGCGATAGCGGAGACTCCACATGGGGGGCTCCTTTATTTCTGGCGCCCATATCGGAAGTTTTGGCATTCTTTGGCTTTCCTTCTGAAGCATTAATTTAAAGAGGGCTAAGGCGGTGCTTCTTCTGCAACGCCTCTTCATCCTGCCATAAAGATTTTCTATTCTTCCCTGAGCCCTTGCTTGCTTGTTTGTATTCCGCCTCTTATTCAGCTAATATGAAGGGTCCTGGCGATGTTGCCTCAGAGGTAACCCTTGACGATTTGGATAGAATCCGTCGCCATTATAGGGTTCCTCGGGATGTAGCCTTATGGGTGCCGAGGGCCCGAGCACCGGGTTTCGACCGAGTTATGTCGTGGAGTCTTCTTTTATGAGGAGAGCTTGAGAGCAGGTCTCCGGTTCCCTCTTCACCCGCTGGTACAGGAGGTGATGAGGTTTTATAATATATGCCCAACAATGGTAGCTCCAAATAGCTCGCGCAATCTTATCTGGTTCATCTCGATGTGCAGCCGCATTGGGGTAACCGCGATCCTTTCTATATTCCGAGTTTGTTACAACCTAGTCTCCGGGAGAAGCTCTGAGTGGCCCTATATTGGCCCCTGGAAGTCATTCAAGATGATTTCCGATAACCCGTCCTCGATAAAAGAGTGGAACTCTTGATTCTTCATTGCCAAAGGAAACATCGGTTCAGATTTTTTGAGGGGATGGGCGAGTTATGTGAAGGATCCGGAGGCGCGCCCGGAGTTGAGCGGGCAGAAGAAGAGAGATCTGGTAATCCTTCGCAGTGGTCAGGAGGTATCAGCCAGTACTCTATTATCAGAGGATGCCCTTTTCACCACCGGGCTTAGCTCTATCGACCCTCAAGGTGAGTCTTCGCTTTGATGGTCAGTGTGTTTATGTGATTCCGCTACTATTTAATTGAACATCCACTGTGTTTTCAGTCGAGAGGTCTGTATTCGTGGGACAAATGAGGAAGAAGTTGGGTAAGCGCCATAGGGGCTCTGGCTCTGGGGATAAGCACAAGTCCGAGAAGAGGTCCATCCTTCCAGGTCTTGTCCAAAGGAGCTGAGGAGAGATGGCGTTGGCTGCCACTTTTCCACCCCTATGAGGGATGAAGCGGATGCGTCGGTCATGGCTGGTGAGCCCCCCCTGCCGGAGGGGACACAGTAGTGAGGATGGAGAGTGCCATTGGAGAAAACTTGGAGAGAGCCATAGAAGTTTTCCCCCCTCAAGTAGTGATTGTATCAGATGATGCCGAGGAGATGTCGCCGGTCTGTCCGGCGATCCTCCTGCCAGAGGTTAATCAGCTTCAGTTACCAACGGTGGGGAGCCCACTGCGCATGGAAGAGGCCCCTCCTCAGGTAGAGGGGTCGGGAGAGGCAGTGGCGGCTGTCGAGGCTCAAATGGAGCCGCTTGTTGAAAGGTTGGTGGAGGCCGAGGTGCCTCCTACTGAGGGTCTCTCTCTTATGGTACCAGGGGATGTCATGAAAGAGATTGAAGTACAGGTGGAGTCTGTCGGAGATGAAGCAACAGTTGGAGAGGAAGAGGAAGAAGAAGAAGAATCACTGAACGAAGGGGACACTCAGGCCGGGGTTCCCTCAATCGGAGCCGAAGCATCCGAGGCCCTGCAGGCTAGAGTCTGATGGAGGAAGCCAGGCGGATGGCGGTTCCTCAGGCCGAAGTCCCTCAGGCCGGCTCTTCGGCCATGAGTTCTCTTGTCCATATCCCAGAGGTGGATGACATGCTTACCGCCTTGATGCGATTTGTACTACACGCGGGGGGAGTTCCACAATGGACGAGTCTGCAGTCGGGATATTATTGACGCAGCTTTTGATCAGTCCGGGGTACCGAAGGATGTTTACCTTCTTCCCGAAATAAACAACGCCGCTCTCATGAAGATCGCTACTAACTACGCCTCCCGAGTAAGTGTTGGGGAGATTGTTGAGAAATCGTTGCCCCAATCTTATTGATTTTGATGATTACTAAAAGCCATGAGTATATTAAAAGAAGCAATGAGTTTATTTACATAAGCAATGAATTTATTTAGAACAATCAATGAGTATGTTAAGTATGACTTTAATCAATTTGAAAGTAACTTCAAGCTCCATGTTTAAGCTTTAAAAAAGAAATTTTTATACTTCATATTTTAATCAATGAGTTTTTGGAACATTTCTTGAATTGATTCCTAATGATAATTTTATTGTATTGAAGTCAAAAAATTGATTTAAAATTAATCTGGAACGAATTTCAAGTCAATCAGAAATTACTCTGATTTTTGATACGTTCCGAAGCCGACTCTAGAGTTTCAGAGTCGACTCCACTCAGTATATAGAGATTCCTGATTTTCACGAGTCGACCCCTGTGATTTCAAGAGTCGACCCCCGATTCTGTCGAGCGACTCCATGACTGTGTGAGTCGACTCCACTCAGACACCAGAGAAATATTTTTCTGAGCACTTCGCGAGTCGACCCCTTGCCTTTCATGAGTCGACCCCCGACTGTCAGGAGTCGACACTTTATTTTCGTTGAGTCGACCCTTTAACTTTCTGAATATTTCTATTTTTGGTATCGCGTCTTCGAGCCGACTCGCCCAAAGCTGGAGTCGACTCCAACAAATCTGGGCGTGATTTTTCTGAATGCCAACTCAGCGCCAACGGTAAGATTTTTATTAACGGCTATATTTCTTTATTTCTAACGGCTATATTTTTGTAGAATCTATAAATAGAGAAGCCATTTTCAAATCAAAGAAAAGAAATACACATCAAGAGAGAAAAAGAAAAATCCTTCAGAAAAAGAGAAAAACAGAGCGTCATTTGAAAAAAATCCGAGATTCAAAAATAGAGTGAAAGAAAAAGTGTGAAATCAAAGGAAGCTTTGTCTGTGCTCAAGTTCAACAATCCAAGGAAGCTTCAGAAGAAAATCCAAGAGCTATTCAAGAGCAACTCAAGAGATTTTCAATATTCAAAGAAAGAAAGAAAAAGCTCAAATCAACTCCAACGTTCAGTCCGTGAAGAATCCGAGCTAAGGCCCGATTCTACACTTCAAAGGAGTTAAGGAAAAGAAGAAAAGTTCAAAAGCCAACCAACTACAAATCAGGCTTTTCTAAACTTTATTCTTTTATTTGATTATCTGCTCATTGAGGAGCTATGCACTTTAACAATAATATTTCTATTATTTGTGTCTAGTTCAATCTGGGGATTGAACTAGTGGAGGTAGTCTTACCTCGGTACAAGCTTGGTATAGCTTGTGTTAGGGTTTTTGTGCTGGTGAGCCCGGAAAACCGGCTGGGTTCGTTATGATCCCGGAAAATAACAAGTTTGAGTTGTGAGCTTGTAAAACAACTCGGCTGTAATCAAGGAAGATTATAGTGTGGACCCAAGTGAATCTTGGGAGTGGACGTAGGTGTTGGATACACCGAACCACTATAAAATCTTTGTGTTTGCCGTGTCTCTTTTACCTCTATCTCTATCTCTATCTTATTGATTGTATTTTGTTTTTGCATCTGCATTCACTTCCACTCACTAAGCAAACAAAAACTTAAAAAGGTTTAAATTTTTTAAAGAACCCAATTCACCCCCCCCCCCCTCTTGGGTTGTCATCTGGGCCAACAGTAAGTCACTATGCCGAGGTTGTAATTCTTAGTTGGTCGATTCGGCCATGGTTTCTTACTTATGTTTTTCTGCAGAATGCCTTTATTACGAGGGCGCTGAATTGGCGCTTGAATATGGCCACTGGGGCCTACGCTTAGGCCAGGACGGTGGCGGCCGACCTTCAGACAAGGGTGGATTCGACCAGCCGGCTTTCTAGGGCCTTGGCATCCGCTAAGGTGGACCTTGAAAAGATGGGCGAATCTTATCGAATTACCGCCGAGAGGGCCTCTCGGCTCGAGGCTCAAGTCAAAGAGCTTCAGGGTTTTTACGAACAGTCAGACAAGGCTTGTTTGGAGTTATCCCAAATCAAGGCTAAGCATGCCGATGAAATCAGTGCTTGCAGCGGCATTTTGACAAGAGATGGGGTCAGCTGAGAAATAGCCATGCCAAGGAGGAGCGTAAGTGCCAGTGTCAGCAAGATGAGCTCGCCAGTCTGAATGAGAAACTCATTAATAGGGAAGATTGGCTAAAATGGCAGCATGATCAAATTGTCAAGCTCACCACTGATCTCAACCAATGCCAGTGGGAAATCGAGGACAAACAATCCCGAATTAATGACCTCAAGAAGGGTTTCCAACAGAATAAAGCAGCCAAATTGAAGGCCCTGGAAAAGGTCCATGAGCTGAGCGATAAAATAGCTCGGCGGGAGGAAGAGGTATAGTGTCTTCTCATTTACTTGCTTCTAGTATTTTTCTTTTGTTTGTGGGCTCAAACGACCTGATGTTTGCAGATGGGCAGAATCGGGTTCAAGGCGTAGGAGCAATTTAAGGCTCTAAGGGCGGAGTTGACCGTGAGTCGCCAAATGAACCTCGAACTCGGAGGCCAGCTAGCTAAAGCTAATGACCGAATTGCCTCGGCTGTGGAGGAGTACAAAAGATCTGTTCAATTCTTCGAGGAGCAAAAAGCGGCCTGTGCCGATGCATTTCGGTTTGGCGAGGAGGAAACTCGAGTGAAGATCTCTCGGGTGTACCCCGAGTTGGATTTATCTTTTCTGGAGGCCGAGCTATTTGATACTCGCACTCCGGGGACGAAAAAGGCTGAATATGAGGATATTTCGGACGTCGATCTTGACACTATTCTAGGCACTAATGAAGCCTCGGCTCTAGAGGGGTGTTCCCGGCCCGGTGCTGAGGAATCCGAAGTCTCTTTGTTGACAATATTTGAAGAGGGTGGACCCAGTCAACTTCCCCCAAATGTCGCTGATTCAATTCCTGACCCTTGAGGGCTGTTTATGTATTTTTCCTTTTTCAACTTGTAACTTGATTTCAATGAATGAACCTTTTGGCTCCTTTTGTTTGTCTCATTGCTTTGGTTATTACCTTTCTCGAACGACTTTTTGCTGGGAGTTCCTTCGATAGAAAACGAATTGTAAATGAAATGTGCTTTAAGGTCGAATAGCCCTTGGAGGTTTCGAATCGAAGATTCTACTCAATCGAAGCCAGATTAACTAGTTTTGCTAATGCATAAAATTGTTCAGTTTTACTGCAGAACGTAAATCCGACTTTGCCTCGGTTGGGGCCGAGGTTAGGTGCGCGCGAGCTTACTCTGTTTTGCCGAGGCACGAAATGGTGCGGCGTGAAATGACCAAAAACGGTGTAAATACCTCGGCTGGGGCCAAGGCTAGATAGTTCGGTTTGTCCGAAGCAAAAAGTTGATATGTTTTTTGCCGAGGTATATGGAACGGCTTTGCAATTTTCCGAAGGAGGCATCATTCTTTCCCAAGGCATTTATCTCGTTGGCCTTTTCCAATGCGGGTCACTTTAACATACATGGTAAGCCCTCGATTTCCATTGGACGACGTCGTTTTCGAAAGAGGATTTCTCAGGCCTGCCCATATCTCAAGGACCAGCAGTTGGTTCCCTTCATTTAAGGTTCTCGATTCGAGATTAGAGGGAAACCTTTTTCCTTGCATCATGGCTTGGGAGGCGCATTCGATGTGCCTTGGAAAGTGCCTTTTTCTTTTGATTTACCATATGGTAGTGTGGCCAGGGCATTTCAAATTTTGGGGCTCTCTTCTTTAATGGTTGCTCTCGGTTTGCTTGCCTATAAAATGGGCAGGGAGCGGACTGTATCAGGCCATCTTCCAAGGTCTTTTCCTTCTACATGCTATAGAGGCTTTCATGGCGCCCGTTTCAGTGAGTTTGAGAGCGGAGAGATCGAGCTTCCCTTTCAAAAGCTAGTTCGTCCTAAATAGCTGGGGTGATGGAAAAGCTGCTGAAGAGCAAGTAGTCCTCAAGGGAGGAATCTTGGAGGTCATATGGAGAGCGCACGGGATGCCCACAGAGGTCATATTGGGAGCGCACGTACGCGCTTCCTGTGTGTCCTTTGTCACTTGCCATAGGGACCACAGGAAATGCAAAGCATACATACTCCCCATGGTAGACATGGAACTCACCTCCTTCCTCAGTTTGGATCTCTCAGTTCATCCGTCTGAGGAACCTTTTTCCATGCGAGGAAAGAGGAGAGTGGTGTTGGTCTGTTGGTCCCTTGCCTGTGTTGTTGGGTAGTGGCTAGCAGCCCAGCATCCCACTCGAGGAGGAGGCATCATTGGCATAAGCATCCATAGGTCTTTGACCTGGTTAGGATCCCTCAATGTGTTCGTCAGAGGGATCCGTGGACGGCCTACTTTGTTCTTTGGGATAAACCAGTGGCTCAACAGAGCTGTCTGGTTTTTTCGATTTTTTGGGTCGGATGCAGAAACATTGTTATCGACCGAAGTTGCTCAGCCGAGCTTTTATTCATCTTTATTTCCTATGCTATGGTGCACTTGTAATGCCTCTCAGGAGGTTGTAATCTTTTATCAATAAAGAAATATTTTTAATCTTCTTCCTTCAAGTATTTATTTCTTTTTCCAATATGGTTGTGATGGGAGTTTTCTTACTCGCCTCATGCTTTCTAGATTGTAGCATAGTTTACTAATTCAGCAGCACTTTTGCTACGATATTTAGTCCTCTAAAGAGGAAGCATTCACCTCTATTTAGGTCAGAGGGAGGCCTGAGCAGCCCTGTGAACTTTTGATGCATACATGATTCTACTCGAGGGAATGAAAGAACTTGTATAATTTTGCCGGTAAGTGGAGGAAGGATACTTACCTCTGTTGAAGCAAGATAGGACGCCATAGTTGCATTAGAGTGTTTGAAAAATCACTCGATCAGGCCGAAGCCTTAGAACTATATCACTCGATTTGGTCAAGGCTTCGGGGTTGTATTTTACTTGGCGTTGCCAAGGTACAGAGACCGTTACTCGGCTTGACCGAGGCTTCAAGATTATATTTTACTTGGCACTGCCAAGGTACGGAGACCGTCACTCGGCTTGGCCGAGGCTTTAAGATTATATTTTACTTGGCGCTGCCAAGGTACGAAGCTCTCTCGGCCTAGCCGAGGTTTGTCAAATATATTTTACTCGGTGCGGCTAAGGTACAGAGATCGCTCGGCCCGGCCGAGGATTTAAAATGATTATATTTTACTTGGCGCTGCCAAGGTACGGAGACCATCATTCGGCTGGGCCGAGGCTTCAAGATTATATTTTAATTGCGCTGCCAAGGTACGAAGCTCTCTCGGCCCAGCCGAGGTTTGTCAAATATATTTTACTTGGCATGGCCAAGGTACGGAGATAGCTCGGCCTGGCCGAGGATTTAAAAAGATTATATTTTACTTGGTGCTGCCAAGGTACGGAGACCGTAACTCGGCTTGGCCGAGGCTTCAAAATTATATTTTACTTGGTGTTACCAAGGTACGAAGCTCTTTCTGTCGAGCCAAGGTTTGTCAAATATATTTTACTTGGCGCGACCAAGGTATGGAGATCGCTCGGCCCGATCGAGGATTTAAAAAGATTATATTTTACATGGCACTGCCAAGGTACGAAGCTCTCTTGGCCCAGCCGAGGTTTGTCAAATATATTTTACTTGGTGCGGCCAAGGTACGGATATCGCTCGGCCTGGCCGAGGATTTAAAAAGATTATATTTTACTTGGCGCTGCCAAGGTATGAAGCTCTCTCGGCTCAGCCGAGGTTTGTCAAATATATTTTACTTGGTGCGGCCAAGGTACGGAGATCGCTCGGTCCGACCGAGGATTTAAAAAGATTATATTTTAGTTGGCGCTGCAAGGTACGAAGCTCTCTTGTCATAGCCGAGGTTTGTTAAATATATTTTACTTGGCATGGCCAAGGTACGGAGATCGCTCGGCCCGGTCGAGGATTTAAAAGGTTATATTTTACTTGGTGCTGCCAAGGTACGGAGACCGTCACTCGGCTTGGCCGAGGCTTTAAGATTATATTTTATTTGGCGCTGCCAAGGTACAAAGCTCTCTCGGCTCAGCTGAGGTTTGTCAAATATATTTTACTTGGCGTGACCAAGGTACGGAGATCGCTCGGCCCAGCCGAGGATTTATAAACCTGCTTCTCATTGCAGCTATCAAAGAAGGCAATAAAAATACAAATTTTGCAAATCTTTGAAACTTTAACTTTATGGGCAGAGTAAGTTTGGGGAGGGCATACTCGTACTGATGATAGACGTAGAGATTATCCTAGTTCTACGTCCGGAGAATAGATTTTTCATTTAGATCTTGGAGTTTATAGGTGTCGGGCTGACTACTTCCACCACTTGGTAGGGACCTTCCCAATTCGGGGACAATTTTCCTTGCTCCAGCGGCTTCGAGACGGACGCCTTTCGAAGCACCAGATCACCGGGGAGGAAGAATTTCCCTCGGACTCTTGTGGAGTGATAGCAGGCTACTCTTTGCTGGAAGGCAGCCATCCAGATTCGAGCTTTCTTCCTGACTTCTACTAAATCAAGATTGGTTCAGAGCTATGCATCATTGGATTCCTCCGAATAACCTTCCATGCGAGGGGAGGAGAGTCCAACTTCCACAGGGATGACAACCTCTATGCCGAAAGCCATCTTAAATTTGGTTTGTCCCGTTGGTATCCTCTCAGTGGTTCAATACGCCCACAACACATGATGAAGTTTCTCGGCCCATCTGCCTCGCGCCTGGTTGAGCTGAGCTTTAATTCCCTACAGGAGAGTTCAGTTGGTTACCTCGGCCACTCCATTAGCTTGAGGATGTCCGACCAATGTCAAGCGATGGAGAATGCCATGATCCTTGCAGAACTCTTGAAACTTAGGGTTGTCGAACTGCTTCCCGTTGTCGGTGATGATAGTGTGGGAAATGCCGAAGCAGCAAATGATGGATCTCCATACGAAGTCTTTAGCTCGAGCTTCGGTTATTTGGGCAACTGCTTCGGCTTCAACCCACTTAATGAAATAATCAACTGCAACAAATAAAAACTTCCTTTGCCCCGTTGCAACGGGTAAAGGGCCAAGAATATCCATTCCCCATATGGCGAAGGGCCAGAGGGATGATATGGAAGTCAGGTGTGCCGAGGGGAGCCTCTGGACATTTGAGTGCCTCTGGCACGAATCATAAGCTCGAACGAGGTCATCGACATCTTTCTCCATCGTCGGCCAATAATACCCTTGATGCACTTTGTGGCATAGGGCCCGACCACCGAGATGATTGTCGCAGATGCCTTCGTGGACCTCCCGAAAAGTATAATCGGCCTCTGTTGGTCGGAGGCATTTGAGCAGCGGCATGGAGAAGGACCGCTTGTATAGCTGATCGTCAATTAGGGCATAATGGGACGATTGCATTTTCATCTTCCTCATTTCTTTACTATCAGTGGGTAGCAGCCCTTCTTTAAGGTATTTGTGCAGGGGGTCCATCAGGATGGTTCGGTGTCGATTTGCATCACCTGGTCGGCATCGGCAATGCTGGACTTCTCCAGGACCTTCAGGTGGAACCTCCGCTTGAGGTCCATCGAATCCATAGTCGTCAGGTGGGACAGAAGGTCGGTGCGCATGTTTTCAGCCCTTGGGATCTGGATAATTTTAAATTCATCAAAACAGGAGGATGACTCATGCACCTTTTGGAGATACCGAATCATACTCGGCTTTCGAGCCTTGAACTCTCCCTGCACTTGGCCAGCCACCAACTGGGAGTCGGTGTAGGCAATTAGTTTTTTACTTTAACCTTGTGGGCAAGGCGGAGTCCGGAGAGCAGGGCCTCATACTTTGCTTCGTTGTTTGAGGCCAAGATGGAAAAACGGATGCCGTATTCGAAGGTTGCACCCTCCAGACTGGTGAGGACCAGGCCGGCACCAGAACCGCTCGCGCTGGAGGATCCATCATCATGAAGCAACCATGGGGCACTGGGCTTTGGTTGTCTAGGAATATCCAAAATAGAGCCATTTTCGGGTATGGTGCACTCGAGAAGGAAATCTGCTGGGACCTGGGCTTTGACGGCTAGGCAAGGCTGGTACTGGATGTCATGTTCACTTAGCTCAACAGCCCATTTGGTCATTCTTCCCGATGCTTCTGGGCGATGAATAATCACCTTGATGGGTTGGTCGGTGATGTAGGGCGATATTCAAAACGCCTGCAACTCAAGAACGATCTAATCTGCGAGAAAAGAATTCATCCAGGTTTGGTTCGAATCTTGACAAGAAAAGGGGAAAATTTTGAATTTTGATCACTCACAATCCGAAATTTAAAGGAAGAGCAATTGAATTTTCAATTCAATTGTTTTGAATCAGAAAAAAGAAAACATTCATCTCCATTCAAGAGAAAAAAAAGGAAATCTAAAATAGCGTCTTTCTTCTCTGCCTTTTGACAGCCGCCCAAAACCAACCTAAATAAAAGAGATAAAACCCTAACATCATAAGTTTAGTTAAAAATTACAACTATGCCATTAAAAACGAAAACAGGCCCAAAACTCCTATCAGACGAGCCCGGATGGCCAAAATCCACAGCAGCTCATCGCCAAAGGCGATGACTTTGAATCAGCAGTCCGTTTCCATGTGACCAGCCAAGTTTGGGCCCAGTCCGACACAGTAGCTGACCGGATTCAATTGACCCAAAGTGTCAAAACGAAGTCGGGTCAATTCCGTACACTCGGCCCAAACATGGAATTTCAAGCCCGTTTGTTCTGCAACCTCTTGGACCTTCGTAGACTACCTGGCATGGGCTTCCCTGAAGTGGCCTGCTGACTCTGGGTTGCTGGTACAGGAACATCCAAGGATTGGTTCGACTGACCCGAACTCTAGTCTGAACTGATGTCCTCATCACTCTCCCCTTCCTCTGAAAAGCTTGACCTCAAGCTCGAATTCTCTCCTGCATAAGGGGTCAGATGCCGAATGTTGAACACATCCGAAATGAAGACATCATCTGGTAACTCAACCCGATAGGCATTATCACCAAATTTCTCCAATACCTGGCATGGACCTATCTTCTTCGGCTTGAGCTTCGTTAAAGCTCCCTGTGGATACCGCTCCCTCGGTAAGTAAACCCATACCAAATCGCCCACTTCAAAGGACTGTTGCCGACGCTGCTGATCAGCTTTTGCCTTGTATTTGGCGTAAGTCTGCTCCAATTTGGCTCTAACAGTCGCATGTATCTCCTGCAAGTCAGACACTATATCTTCGACCTTCTGACTCACCTTCTCTGGCGTCTCAACTGGCAGAACATCCAAAGGACCTCTTGGCAAGAACCCAAACAGTATCTGAAACGGAGCAAACCCTGTAGAACGGTTCACTGAAGAGTTGAACTCAAACTCAATCTTTGGCAAACACAAATCCCAGCTCCTGAATTCATGCACATTTGCCCGCAACAGATTACCCAAGCTACGGTTGACAACTTCAGTCTGTCCATCCATCTGAGGATGATAAGGATTGCTGAATTTCAACTTTGTGCCCAACTTCTTCCATAGCTCTCGCCAGAAGTGTCCCATAAACTTGCTATCCCTGTCTGACACTATGGATGCCGGTATACCAAAATGCCGAACCATTGAAGCAAAATATAAGTCAGCAACCTTTGACGCATCAAAAGTGGTTTTGCATGGCAAGAAACACGCCACCTTACTGAACCGATCCACAATCACCATAATCGAATCCAGTCCCCTTGCTGTCCGCGGCAATCCTACAACAAAGTCCATAGAAACATCTTGCCATGGTGCCTCTGGGATAGGTAAAGGCGTGTACATACCTTGGTTCGTGTCTGTCCCCTTCGACTCTTGACACAACCTGCACCTCTTCACAAAAGCCTTGACATCTCGGTCAAGACCAGGCCAATAAAACCGCTGCCGAATCAACCAGGCTGTTTTATCCCTTCCGAAGTGACCCTGGTTATGTAGTTCCTGGATGATCAACACACGAAGAGACATATCAGGAACACATAAGCAGTTACCTCGAAACAAATATCCATCATGGAGAACGAAATCAGTTCGCTCCCCCGCCTCAATTTTGGCCAAAATCCCCTTGAAGTGCTCATCCACACGAATGTCCTCCCTTACACTCTCAAAGCCGAGAGTGTACACATGCATAGCGCCAATCAACAAGCTCCGCCTACTTAAAGCATCAGCCACTCTATTCAGCGTACCAGACTTGTGCTTGATGCTGAAAGTGTATTCCTGCAAGGCACTCACCCACTTTGCATGCCTTGAACTCAGTTTATGCTGACCCTGTAAAAACTTCAGCGCCTGATGGTCTGAATACAGTACAAACTCCCGCTAAATCAAGTAGTGGCGCCAATGCTGCAAGGATCTCACAATGGCGTACAATTTCAGATCATAAACCGAGTAAGCCAGTTTAGCTCCTCCCAGCTTCTCACTGAAGTATGTGACTGGTCTTCCTTCCTGGTTAAGCACTGCCCCAATTCCAGTCTTCGAAGCATCACAATCCACCTCAAAAACTCTATCAAAATCAGGAAGAACCAATAAAGGAGCTTCGGTCAATCTGACTTTTAGCCCATCAAATGCCTCTTGTGCGGCATCATTCCATCCGAATCTGGATCCCTTCAACAATTCCGTTAAAGGTGCAGCCAGCTCACTATACCCCTTGACAAACATGCGATAAAACCCTGCAAGACCCAAAAAGGATCTCAATTCTGTCAAGGTTGAAGGTACTGGCCATTCCACAATTGCATGCACCTTATTCATGTCTGGGAGAATCCCCTCTCCAGTCACAACGTACCCCAGAAAAATTAGTCTTCAACCATCCAAATGCACTTCTTGGGTTAGCAACTAACTGTTCTCACGTAACACTGACAAAACCTGTGCCACATGGCCCACATGCTCTTCGGCTGTCCTGCTGTATATCAAAATATCATCAAAGTAGACAACCACAAATGAGCTAAGAAATGGACGTAAAACCTGGTTCATTACGCACATGAACGTGCTCGGCGCGTTTGACAACCCAAATGGCATTACCAACCATTCATACAACCCTTCCTTAGTCTTGAAGGCTGTCTTCCATTCGTCTCCAGGCTTCATCCTTATCTGATGGTACCCACTCTTCAAATCAATCTTCGTGAAGACCTTAGCACCACTCAACTGATCAAGCATGTCGTCCAACCTCGGTATCGGGAACCTGTACTTCACAGTAATTTTGTTAACCGCGCGGCTGTCGACACACATGCGCCATGTACCATCCTTCTTCGGTACCAAAAGGGCTGGCACCGCGCACGGGCTAATACTCTCCCATACGAACCCCTTGTCCAAAAGTTCTTGGACCTGCCTCCTCAATTCCTCATGCTGTTGCGGTGTCATCCGATAATGAGCCTTATTCGGCAACACTGAGCCCGGAATAAGGTCAATGCCGTGCTGAATATCTGGAGAGGTGGTAATCTAGCCGGTAGCTCCTTTGATACAACATCTCGGAATTCCTCCAAGACAGACACCAACTCCTCAGGAATCATATTCGGCCTTTGCTCCTCTTCCACGCCGAAGTCCCCTGACTTGCTCACTAAAGCAAAACAAACATCCTCTCCATCCAAACTCGCATCGAATTCTATGCTTGGTAAACAAATTACCGTATTCTGTCCACTCACTTCCTAAAGTGGCTTCAAAATGACTTTCCTTCCATCTGGACGAAGCATATAACTGTGGGTGTACCCGTTGTACACTGCCCTATTATCAAACTGCCACGGACGCCCCAGTATGATGTGAGTAGCATCCATTGGAACAACATCCGCCTCAATAGTTGTCTCGAAATGAGGACCAAAACACAGTGACAACTTACACCTTCGGCTGACCTGAATGTCTGCATTTCGGTTCACCCAACCGAGCTTATATGGATGTGGGTGAGGGTCTATCTGCAACCCCAGCTTCTTCACAGCCTCCTCTGCTATCACATTCTCCCAACTGCCGGAGTCTATGATAACACGACATGTTTTGCCAGCCACAAAACATTTCGTTGTGAAGATGTCATGCCGACGCCAATCTTCATCTGATATCGGCGCCAGACACATTCTTCGTATCACTAAGCTCTCCCCTTGAATAAGGTCCGGATCAATAACACACAGCTCATCATCAAATTCCTCATCCTCAGGGAACTCTCCTCCATATTCGCCCTCCATATACTCCTCCATATACAACTGAGCTCGCACCTTGGGGCTTCATTGGCATAGTGCCCCAAATTCTGACACCGATGGCAGCGAATGTTAGCCCTATTGCTGCCCACTCTCGCCTGAGAACCTGAGGTTCCATTCGACCCTGTTGGTCTTGGAGGTACTGATGCCTGCGGCCTCGCTACTGGAGGCATAAATTTGCCCCCTGAATTCTGCCCTGAACTCTGGCCCGTAGTAAAACCCCCTCTGCTCTGAAACCCCCTGTTTCTCATCAAGCTCTTTTCCACTGCCTGAGCCCTCATATGCGCATCTCCTACACTATCAATTCGATGCACAGCCAGCGCATCTTGGATTGGCAGCCGCAAGCCATGAAGATACATGGCTATCAATCTCGGTTCAGCCTCAATCAACCGATTTCGTGCAACCAATCGATAAAATTCAGTTGTGTACTCCTCGACGCTCCGACTACCTTGCGTCAAACTATGCAACTTCGAATACAAAATCTGCTCATGGTTCAGAGGAAAAAACTCCCTGTTCATCTCCTGCTTTAGCGCTGCCCATGACGCTAATGGAGGTCTCCCATCATATATCTACGATAGTGTTGCGCATGCCACCAAGCAGCAGCCCTATCTCTGAATCGAATTGTGACAAGCGGTACCTACTTGTCTAAAGGCACCTCCTTCAGACGAAAAACGTCATCGACTTGAAGGGTCCAATCAACATACTCGTCTGGGTTAATTCCTCCTTTAAACTCTGAAATTTTGACCCTGAAGCCTGCTTCCCACCGATTCTGATTTTCAAATAGGGAGGTTGATCGACATACCTTGGAAGTCCAACATCAGGCCTCTGTTGCCCTCTTCGAATTGGTGGTGCCTCCAGATTTTCGAAACCCCTCTCCCTACCTCCATCAATTTCATCACGCTCCTCCACTCGAATGGGTTGGGCACGATCTTGCACCTCCATCCGCGCCATCATCGCCTGCATGGTTTGCATCATCTGTTGCATCACCTGGTGCTGGTCTCGCATGGTGTCTTGCATAGCATCTCTCACGGTGTCTCTCAGGGATTGATCGTTGTTCTTCTGCTCCATTGGATCAAGGCTCTGATACCAAGTTGATGCAGGGTGATATTCAAAATGCCTACAACTCAAGAACGATCTAATCTGCGAGAAAAGAATTCGTCCAGGTTTGGTTCGAATCTTGACAAGAAAAGGGGAAAATTTTGAATTTTGATCACTCACAATCCGAAATTTAAAGGAAGAGCAATTGAATTTTCAATTCAATTGTTTTGAATCAGAAAAAAGAAAACATTCATCTCCATTCAAGAGAAAAAAAAAGAAATCTAAAATAGTATCTTTCTTCTCTGCCTTTTGACGGCCGCCCAAAACCAACCTAAATAAAAGAGATAAAACCCTAACATCATAAGTTTAGTTAAAAATTATAACTATGCCATTAAAAACGAAAACAGGCCCAAAACTCCTATCAGACGAGCCCGGATGGCCAAAATCCATAGTAGCTCATTGCCAAAGGCATGACTTTGAATCAGCAGTCCGTTTCCATGTGACCAGCCAAGTTTGGGCCCAGTCCGACACAGTAGCTGATCGGATTCGATTGACCAGCCAAGTTTGGGCCCAGTCCGACACAGTCGCAGCTTTTGGACCGATGTTATCAGAGGTAGAACCATCTTCTCAACTCAAGTGTACCTTGTTTCAGCATCTTTGAGCAATTTACTGACATAATAAATAGGCTTTTGAACTTTGCTCCCTCTGATCAGTACCGAGCCAACGATATTTTTGGAAACCGCCATGTATAGGTTCAGTATTTCCCCCGGCTTCGGGCTACTGAGGAGAGGTGGTGAGCTGAGGTATTTCTTAAGGTCTTCCAAAGGACTTCTGGCAATCTTGGGTCCATTGGAAGTTTTTTTTCGACTAAAGCGCTTTGAAGAAAGGAAGGCATTTCTCGGCCGATCGAGCAATGAAACGGCTGAGGGCTGCTATTCTTTCAGTGAGGCGATGTACATCTTTGATCGACCCCGGAGGAGCCATCTGCCACAGAGCTTGGATCTTTTGGGGATTTGCTTCGATACCTTGCTGAGAGACCATGAAGCCTAGGAATTTTCTAGAGTTGACCCCGAAAGCACATTTGGTGGGGTTGAGCTTCATCTGGTACTTTCGAAGTGTTGCGAAGCTCTCCATGAGGTCCTTGATGCTCTCCATGAGGTCCTTGATGTGCTGGGATGCTTCCTTGCTTTTCACCAGCATATCATCAACATACACCTCTATGTTTCGATCGATTTGCTCCTTGAAGACTTTGTTAACCAGCCTTTGGTAGTTGTCACCTGCATTTTTCAAACCAAAGGGCATAACTCGGTAGCAATAGATACCTCGGTCGGTGATGAAGACGGTTTTCTCCTCGTCTTCAGGTGCCATTCGGATCTGGTTGTAGCCTGAATAGGCATCCATAAAAGTCAGCATTTGATGGCCCGAAGTCAAATCTACAAGCTGGTCAATCCACGGAAGAGGAAAGCTATCTTTTGGGCAGGCCTTGTTGAGGTCAGTGAAGTCGATGCAGATCCTCCATTTGCCATTCAACTTTTTCACCATGACCATATGTGCTAGCCTGTCGGGGTAATTAACCTTCCGAATAAATTTGGCTTTGATGAGTTTGTCCACCTCCTCTTCAATGGCTTTTTGGCGCTTGGGGGCGAAGCTCCTTTTCTTCTGTTTGACTGGCCGGAATGTCTCATCCATGCTGAGGCGATGGACCAGGACATCTGGGTTGATCTCAGGCATATTCGAGCGGACCAGGAGAAGACATCGCATTTTTTCGAAGGAATTCAATCAATTCTCACCGAAGCTTTTCTTCCAGCTGTGACCCAACCTTTATAGTTCGGTCGGGCCGAGCTTCGTCAAGTGGCACCTCCTCCAATTCTTCGGCTGGCTCTCCTCATTGCTCAGCAAAGTCTTCCCGAGCATCTAGCCCATCTACTTCGGGTTTCTTGGACTAAAGGTCGGCGATAAAGTAGTGCCGAGCTATAACCTGGCTTCTCCGAACAACTCCTACTCCCCATTAGGTGGGGAACTTTATGGCGAGATGGGGAATGAAAATGATGGCCTTGAGACATATCTATCCTGGCCTATCGAGGATGGCATTGTAAGGGGACCGAAGCTTGGTCACGAGAAAATCCATAAGCACAGTAGCCACGCAAGGCCAAGTGCCAGTTCGGACCGTCAAGGTGACGACCCCCTTAGGGATTATGGAGTCACCTGTGAAACCCACCAGGGTGGACTCTATTGTTCGAAGACTTTCTACCCAGAATCTCAATCTCACAAAGGCATCGAAATACAAAATGTTAACAGAGCTTCCGCTATCAATTAAAATGCGGTGTACATCGTAGTTGTTCATATTTAAAGATACAACCAGAGCATCATCATGGGGATACTTTACCTTCCGGAAGTCTTTATTAGAAAAAGTGAGCTCATCAACTCGAGCTTTCTTTGGTGGGTTTTCCTCCTCACCCGACCAAGAAGATGGGGAGCCGACCGCCGCTATCATATTGACATTGCCGATAACTGAAGGATTCGGTGGTGGAAGCTGGCGAGGTTCAGGCTGGTGATTCTCTTCATTGTTCGACTCAGGGGGCCCTTTGAATCAATCCAGTCTGCCCTATCGGATTAATTGCTCGATTTCATTCTGGAGCTGCCAATAGTCCTCGATGTCATGCCCGTGGTCCCGATGAAAGCGGCAGTACTTGGTCGGGTCCCTCCAAGTCGCATTTCCTCGGAGAGGGAAAGGCCGAGGAATTTGCCTCTCGATCTCCATCATGATTTATGCTCTTGGCGCGGTGAGGGGAGTGTAGCGGTCGAACCTTCGAGCCGGGCTCCGGGTTCGGTCTCGAGGCGACGGCGCAGGAGCTCTTTGGTGGCGAGGCGGGCTAGCACGGCGGTGGGTCCGTTGCTTGTCTGAGCCCTTTGCCTCCTTCTTCTTCAGCTGCTCAACTTGAGCTGATCTCCTTGATTCTTCAACCCTGGCGTACTTATCCGCCAGGGACATCATGTCCGAAAGGCTTTTCAGGTAGTTAACCTCTAGAGCCAAGTAGAAGTCTCCCTCCTTCGACACTCCTTCCACCAAGACAGACATGGCTATCTCATGGTTGAGATGGTCGACTTTTAAGAGGGCCGTGTTGAAGCGGTTGAGGTAGTTCTTCAACGATTCCCCTTCTCTCTGCTTGACCTCGAAGAGGGAATTGGATCTCCGTCGCTGGCGATGGCTGCTGACGAACTGGCTGATGAGAAAATAGCTCAGTTCGTCAAAAGAATCAATGCAACCTGGCTTCAGGCTGTTGAACCAGGTTCACGCAGATCCCCTTAGAGTGAAGGGGAAGGCTCGATATAGGATCGCATCCGACGCTCCGTAGAACATCATGATGGATCTGAAGATGCTCAGATGATCGTCGGGATTGGTGGATCCATGGTACGGCTCGATGGCAAGGAGCTTGACATGAGGGGGAATCACTTCCCTCATGATCCTCTTGGAAAAGGGGATGCCCTACTCTGTTTTTGGTTGGGACAGAGGGGCTTGTCTGACGGCGTCTAACTCCTGACGCCATTCTCGATGCATCTCCTGCATCTGTTGATCCCTTCATCCAGAGTGATAAGAGGGATCAGGCGATGGGAAGATGATGGCGGTGTTGAGTCTTGGGAAGACACTGGGGAAGGGGAACGAACCCGCCTAAATCTGAGCGAGCTCTTCCCTCCAGCTCGCTGCGGCGCTGGCTTTGCTCTCTTGGGCTGGTGACGATAATCCGCTGCCTCCATCGGATTGGAAGAAGAGATCGCTGGCGGAGCAGGAGCAGCAGCCTCTTCATGAAGCTGAGGAGCAGGGACGACAGGGCTAGGGATTGCCTGGAGCCTCTGGACCAACTGGGTCACTGCTTGAACCTGCTGGACCAGAGTGGCAAACTGGTCCAACGTTACCACCGTCGCCGATGGCGAAGGAGTTTCAGCTGACGGTGGTGGTGGTGGTGCCACACCGTTGACTGGATCAGGCCTTTGAGAGGCAGTCTGATCCTGAGCCTCGGACGTGGCTCTTCTTTGATTGGCCATTAGAGGATGCTTCTTCTGATTTTTGAGTCTTGTCTCCTGGATCACAAGTTTACTAGACTTGAGGCCCTTCCTCTAGCGCCAATTTGTTACCGCAGAAATCCGTTCTCCGACTCGGGTGCGCTTCCGCCTCCTGATCCGGATGCCGATCTCGTCGCCTCGGGGTGGAACCTACAAGATAGTCCGCGCGCAGAGGGTGCTATGGGGGTTACCCTCTGCGGAGGACCCTCTGCCGCCCAAGTCAGTGAAGATTCACAGCAAGCATATGTGAGGAGAAGACTCTCACATAAGAGATCCCCTAGATGGGTGTTTTTTCTCGAGAGCTCTGAGCTCAGATGGAGCTATTCTCAGTGTGATGATGAGTGAAAAAAATGAGTGAGTGTTCAAGCCTGCGTACCTAAAAGGTTGGAGGGCAGCTGTATTTGTAGGGGATCAACTGATCTTTTGGGCATGTCGTGAGGGGAGGTATGAAAGCCGTTAGGATTCAGAATAAATTCGAATCAAGTTTGTTATGAGGTCAGTAGGATCCGTATCTTATCAGTTAGAGGATCGACGACTGGAAGAGCTGGTTGATGCCTTGAATTTCAGCGATTACATAGGTTCTAGGCCACTCCTGTGGGTCTTAGCCACTCCTGGGTATGATTCCATTTTGAATCTCATTCAGTTATAGTGGATTCGCACTCTCCCGCGCCGGACTTCGCAAGGTATTCGAGCGCCTCGGTGCAGTCGAGGCGAGGGGCAACTTGGTTTTCTGAGGTATGAGAACGGCTCGAGCTGCCGAGGTATGGATGGCTCGGTTTGCCGAGGTATGGATGGCTCGGGTTGCCGAGGTATGAGAAGGGTTGGGGTTGTCGGGACGACTTGATGCTGCTGAGGGCGATTGGGCTTCCCTGCTTAGTGGGTTTGACAGCTGGCCGACAGGACGTTGGAATTAAACTAAACCCAATTGTCGATGTGTGCGATCATTAATGCAATGACAATTTTACCCCTCATCAATCCTCATTTGCAATGGGCCTTTACACTTGCTCCCATCCTCCACTGTTATGGTTGGAAAAGCGCGCCTTCGATAGCTTTTATTTCTAAAGGAGTTTTACAGGTCTAACATTAATAAATAAAAGAGATAATGCATGAATTTATAAGTCTATATGAACAATTTTATTCAGATTCTAGCATTTGACATTTTTAAATTGAAAATATCGTAAATTATTTTTAAAAATCTCATACGTTCTCAATTTTAGAATTATCGATAATTAAGAGAAAATAAATGTTAATCTTTGATTTTTTAAAATTCAACTTCTTTCGCTCCAAATAATTTCTAGAATAAACTTTTGAACTATGAATTTTTGATAAGTACTGATATCAAAATTGGGCGTGACTATCTTTATTAATCATGTTGGATCCTCACACTTGAGAGCACTAAGAAATTGGAAAGAAAAGTTTGTCACAGTCTTGTATCGCCTAATTAAAAAGATACTACTTCAATTTATGAGCTTGGGTCAGCACTTTTCTTAGGCTTCTCGACTGCAAGCATTCGCGCCGTGAAGGGTTATAATGCTGTCCACAATATAGGATATGGTAACACAATATAGGATCTCTTGATACCCACAAAGAAAGGGAAGCTGTGAGGCATCATAGGCCCTTCAAAGCCTGTATCACAATATAGGATCTCTTGATACCAACAATATAGGATATTTTTTTTAAAAAAAAATTAACATGTCCTCCAGAATCAACGCTGGTAGATGCCGATCGCAATCAGTAATCGTCCTTTTTTTTTTTTCTATCAACGTGTCATCACCACCATTAGTTGAAAGAAAGCAGGATCATGCCTACCTTCAGGCAGAATGGTACGCTCTATTTAAATGGGTTCGGAGATCAATTCCGATAGCTCTTTTTCTTTACTCCCATAAATTAAATGCATGCCAGAGGTTACCAAAAGGAAAATTAAAAAAAAAATCTGCCAACCATGATAGTCGGCTGGTTAAAAATTTGGCGAATTAAAAGCCACGGGAGCGATAGGGTCACCGTGTTATACATTGATTTGGGAGTGTTAAATTATCACTTTGCGGTAGTAAATATTAAGCGGATCACTTTCTTCGTTGCGCTCGACCAAGTCATCGGCTGTTGCATTCTTCCTTTTCGTTATAAGAATAATTTTTCATCGTTCCATCAATCATTAATACTAAACAAATGTAGTCACCATCCTTGCCTCAATTATGTTGGATTAGGTTGAACGTGCTTGATTGAGACCTAATCAAATTTTATCCCATAACATCATCTTGGATCAATACCTAACTTATTGATTGATCAAATAAGATGGAGTCGGGTCAACTAAAAGACAAAATATCTCATTTGCTATGTTAGCTAGGTTGGAATCAATTGCATGACTTAAACTTAATTAAAAAAATATTTAGATCTGCATTGTAATTAGAAAGATTAGAAAAAAATAAAATTGATAATAAAAAATTAAAAATCCAACAATCTTTCTATAACCAATATATAATAATTTATAATTAAAAATAAACATACTTAAACCTTCCAGATATAATTAAAGGATTGCTAATTCAATAATTTTTTTTGGATAATAAAACTTTTAATATAGTGAGTTTTTTTACTATACAAGAGCCACGCTTAATTTTAAAGAACAAATGAATAATAAACTTAGAAACATTAAAAAAAAAAATTTTGTTAACACTATCACCATTCCATCAATCACTAATACTAAATAACTGTAGTCATCATCATGGCCTCAATTATGTTCGATCAGATTGGACGTGCTTGATCTAATCAAGTTTCATCTCATAACATTATTTTGGATCAATGCCTAACCTATTGATTGATTAAATAAGGCAGAGTGGTGTCAATTAAAAAACAAAAATCTTGTTTACCATGCAAGTCAGGTTGGACTCAATTGCATGACTTAGATTTAATAAAAATATTTAGGTTCATAATGGAATTAGAAAGAACAAAAAAAAGGTCAATAATTGAAGATTAGAAATCCAACAATCTTTCTATATCTTCAGTGAAGAGTTAGACCGGATAGATCTATACATTGTCTACATTAAATACTAGAATCAAGGAAGATAGTGCATGTGGCATCCTCAAATTAGGAAATGCACCAACTTATTCTGCCTTCTTATTCATTGCTGCTTGGCCATGTATAATAATAGAAACGAGTATGATTCACTATAAGGTGAACTCATTTTTTGTGATTCTTTTAAATGATTGTTGTGTGACTCCATCGCATTGTTAATAGTTTCCTATGTTTAATCCAGCGATGCATGCATGAAGCCAAGTGGTTAACAAAGCAACTATATTATTTTCTCCTGCTATACATGGAGAACTCTAGGGGCATTGCTCAATGATAAAGGCTTATGAGCATACGGAATGGGATTTTTTTTGCTTGATGAAAGGAGTGGATCACTTTGATTCAGGGCATTGTATCTTCAGCAAAAGCTGGGGTGCTAAGTCTGTCTTGGGCTGTGGCAAGGGGATCCACCTTTCAGCTCAGTACTTGGTGATGTGGCTGATTCAACATCGTTAGAGTTAACAGTGAAAGTAACTGACGGAGCCCCGGCTTCGGCCTCCGAGGTCCCCTCGACCTTGGACCCGGTGTCTCCTTGACCTCGGCTTCGGACCCGGCATCCCCTCGGCCTCGGCTCTGGACCCGGCATCCCCTCGGCCTCGGCCCTGGATTCAGCGTCCCCTCGGTCGGACCCGGCGTTCCCTCGGCCTCGGACCTCATGTCCCGCTACCTCGAGCCCCTGACACACCCACGTGGCCCACCAACTATCTGTGGTAGCCATGTGGCCCACTACTCCCTGCAACAGCGCGTGGCCACACCCCATAGCGGTGCACGCCTGACATGACCAGGCCCATCTGCCACCTATAGCGCCGCGCCTGGCATGTGGCTGACGGGGTAAGACACCTCTGACATGCTCAGTGTCAGTTGCGACATGTCACTGTCAGCCTAGCCATACGTTCACTACCAGACAACGACACCTTGAAATCATCAACCTTCTGGAAGCGGGAAAAGGGACCCTCAGACAGGTATAAAATTTCCACACACACAACGAGGAAGGGATCCTGACTCAAGTTCTCTAGCTATCTTTATGCTAATTTTTTTGTCTGTTCCAAAGTGACTTACTTGAGCATCGGAGGATCCCCACCAGAGCATCCGGTTTTCGGGGACTTTCTTGCAGGAGCTCTTCGGAGAGGAGGTCCTCCATCTTCCGGCGTTGAAGGAAGGTGACTTGGCGTCAACAGATTGGCACGCCAGATAGGGGGGAGAGATAAAGAAAAGCTTCGAACCAGTTGCGGCCAACTCTCTTTCCTTGAGTGCTCAAGCAAATGGTGATGACTCGTGCACAAGAGGTCTCCACCAGCCATGCTGGGGGGCAGCGCCTGGAAGCTGACCTGTCGGTGGCCGATCTCCCTGCTCCCCAGGCCGGCATCCTTGCACCACCATCGCCACTACCACAGCCGCATCAAGACAATCGGATCGCCGCTCTCGCCATGCAGGTTCAGTCATTGGTGGTGGCAGTCCAAGTCCTGCAGCAGTAGCCGGGGCCACTCTTGTTGGTCCCGGGGGTGGTCCAGCCCAGTCAACACTCTTCTCAAATGAGGTCTCCCATCCGAAAAGCCCACCACCGCCGTGCTTCGCCCAGACCACACTGCCGGAAGCCTCTAAGAGGCCCCGGTCACCCTCCCGCCATGCTAGTGCTTCTTCCAAGCGGCGGCACGGAAGGGAGGCGGAGCGCCCCCGTCAGCATCGTCGCCACCCTTCTCCGTCCTCGGAGTCGTCGAGGGAAGGGTCCTTCGATGGCTGAATAGCTTGTCGGGCCGAGCGCCGGCTGGATGAGTACAACTAGTGGCTGAAGGAGCTCAGCCACCGGATCACCAACCCGTCAAAGGCGGACTATGATAGCTGGCCACCGCTATCCTGCCGTATCATGGAGGAACCGATTTTGACCCGATTATGTCTTCCTCAGTTGGACCCATACGATGGGACCGCTGATCCCCTGGACCATCTAGAAAGTTACAAGGTCCTCATGCAGGTCCAAGGGGCAACAGACTCTCTTCTCTGCATTGCCTTCCCTGCCACCTTGAGGAAGGTTTCCCGAGCCTGGTACTCCCGCCTGCTGCCGCTGAGTATTAACTCCTTCCGTCAGTTGGAGAGGGCCTTCTTGGCCCATTTTGACGCCTGTCGGAAGATACCTAGAGTGGTAGATAGTTTATTCTCCGTCCAGCAGAAGGGTGGCGAGTCCCTGCAAGACTACATCGCTCGATTCAAAGAAGCTATCCTCGAGGTCTACAAGCTCGAGGATTCAGTGGCCACCTTGGCCTTGAAGCGAGGGCTTCGCCCCTCCCGTTTTGCATACTCACTCGATAAGAAGCCGTCCAGCTCCTACGCCGAACTTCTGAGCCGAGTGCAAAAGTACATCCGTGCTGACGAGGTTGATTCCTCTCAGTGCGAGGCCAACTATAGCTCCGCCAAGAAGCAGACACATCCCGAGCCTATTGAGGTGCGTCCCAGGAGGCCCGAGCCTCCCCATCGACCTGACAACCACCCTCGGGCTCTCGCCCCCAGAGACGGTCCGTTCACTCCCTTGCTCACCCCAATATCTCATATTTTGCTTGAGATTGAGGGCGAGCCGTACCTCCAGCGTCCTCCTCCATTGAACCCAAAGACCCTCCGCAACAAGAACCTATACTGCCGCTTCCATCGGGACCACGACCACGACACTGACAACTGTCGCCAGTTGAAGAAGGTGATAGAGGACCTCATCCAGCGTGGCTACCTGGGGAAGTTCATTCAGAGGAGCAACCCAGGTGCACCTGACCCATTAGCGCCTCTGCCACCAATGATTGACAATGCCCCGATTGAGAAGATGGTGGCGATGATCTCCTGGGGGGCAGGCGGCACGTCCAAGAGGCCGAGGGGGGAGGAGGGGTTAGATTCTGTAATTCCCTTTTCTAAAAGGGACCTAGAAGGGATGGTCAACAAAAATGATGATATCATCGTCGTGTCTATGACGATCGCTAAGCATCCTGTAAAAAGAATATTTGTTGACAATGGAAGCTCGGTGGATGTTTTAAGTTATGATGCCTTTGTTCGGAAGAACTTGTCTCCCAACTCACTTCGGCCTATCACCACACCCTTGATGGGTTTTACCGGAGACTCTATGAGAGTCAAGGGAGAGATCACCCTCTCCGTCATGGCCGAGACGCCACCATGTCAGAGCATGATTTTTATGAATTTCTTTGTAGTTCGGGTTCCCCTTGCCTATAATGCTATACTCGGAGGGCCCGGACTCAACCTTTTGGATGCTGTCATCTCCACTAAAAGGCTACTCGTGAGATTACCTACCAACGGAGGAGTTAGGGAGATGTGGGGGGAGCAGAACCCATTGCCGCTTTGCTACCACATGGCCCCCAGCCTGCAGGGGGCGGTACCTGCACCTGCACCAGAAGCGCTCGACCCCCGATACTCAGAGAGGAGAGGAGAACCGATCGAGCACCTGCTGACCTTCCCTCTGGGGGAGGACCCGACGAGGATGATCCAGATCGGAGCCCTACTTCCGGAGGAGGTGCGCGACCAGCTCCTTGCTTTCCTGAGCCAACTCGAATATTTTTGCATGGTCGGCGTCCGACATGCCGGGCATCCTTGAGGAGGTAATCATCCACCAGCTCAATATCAAGCCAGAGTGTCGGCTTATCCGGCAGAAGAAGAGGAGCTTCGCCTTCGATCGGCAAAAGGCCATTGATGAGGAGGTACGCAAGCTGGTGGCTGCTGGGCACATTCGGGAGGTTCACTACCCCGACTGGCTAGCTAACGTCGTGATGGTTCGCAAGGCCAGTGGGAGCTGGAGGATGTGTGTGGACTTCACTGACCTCAACAAGGCATGCCCCAAGAACAGCTTCCCACTGCCTTGGATTGACCAGTTGGTGGATGTCATATCCAGCCATGAGACCCTTAGGTTCATGGATGCCTTCTCGAGGTACAACCAGATTAAGATGAACCCGGCTAATGAAGAGGCAACCTCATTTGTAACTGAGAAGGGGACATATTGTTACAAGGTGATGCCGTTTGGGTTGAAGAATATGGGGGCTACCTATCAGAGGCTAATAAATAAGGTCTTTGGGGACCAGATCGGGCATAACATAGAGGTGTACGTGGATGATATGCTGACCAAGAGTATCCATGCAACCGACCACTTCGCCGACCTCGCGGAGACTTCCGGCAATCTCCGCCGGTATCAGATGAGGCTGAATCCCTGCAAGTGTGCCTTTGGGGTTACAACAGAGAAGTTTCTGGGCTTCATGGTAACGCAGAGTGAGATCGAGGCAAACTCCGATAAGATCCATGCTATCCTAGATATGAGGCCCCTTGCTAATAAGAAGGAGGTACAGTGCCTGACCGGGAGGGTGGCAGCCTTGAGTCGCTTCTTGTCCAAGTCGGCAGAAAGGTGTCTACCTTTCTTCAAGGCGTTGCACAAGGTCAATGGTTTCGAGTGGATGAAGGAGTGCTCGGAAACCTTCGAGGAGTTAAAGAAGTTTTTATCTACTCCACCGTTGTTGTCCATGCCGATGGGCGGGAAGGAGCTCTTTCTGTATCTTACGGCCTCCCTCGAGGCCATCAGCTCCATGCTTATTCGCATAGATACCGACGGGATGCAGAAGCCTGTCTATTACACCAGCAAGGTACTTCACAATGCTGAGACCAGATACTCCAAGACCGAGAAGATCACCTTTGCCCTGATTGTCTCCACTCAATGCTTCCGACCTTACTTCCAAGCTCATCCAATAGTGGTGCTCATGGACCAGCCTCTTCGGACTATCTTATCCCGTCCTGACACCTCCAATCGGCTTGCAAAGTGAGCCATCAAGCTGGGAGAGTTTGACTTGTCCATTCGGTCGAGATCTGCAATGAAGTCCCAGGTGTTAGCCGATTTCCTGGCCGAGTGCACCTGGGCCGAGGAGCGTCCGGAAGAACCACACGTGGAGTCCCCCATGGCCAAGGAAGCAGGAGAGAAGGACTGGATCCTTCATGTTGACGGTGCATCAAACTCTCAGAGGAGTGGAGCTGGTCTCATTCTGGCGAGCCCTGAGGGGAGGTGGTTGAGTACGCTCTTCGATTCCTTTTTTAGCTACCAACAACCAGACGGAGTATGAAGCCCTGCTAGCAGGGATGAGGCTGGCTGAGGAGCTCGGGGCGAGGCATCTGAGGGCCTTCACAGACTCTCAGCTTGTCTCTGGGCAAGTCGCTAGGGAGTATGAAGCCAGAGATTCGGTCATGTCCCATTACCTAAGCAAGGTGCAGTCCCAGGCCTCCCAGTTTGCTTACTTTCGTGTTAGCTACATTCCTCGGGGAAAGAATGCCAGGGCTGACACGCTGTCCTGCTTGGCCACCTCGGCCGACGGGACCTTGGGAAGGACATACGTGGAGTACCTACAGGTCCCAAGCATTGAAGCCACAGAAAAAGCCCTGTCGGTCGAGCAGGAACCCTCTTGGATGGATGCTTACATCCGGTATCTTACCGATGGTGCCCTCCGTGAAGACGGGCCCCGAAGTTCTTAGTGATGGACGGGCGGCTGTACCGAAGGTCATTCTCATACTCGGTCCTCAAGTGCATCGGCCCCTCAGAAGCTGATTACATCTTGCAGGAGATCCATGAAGGCATCTGCGGGAGTCATTTGGGGGCAGAGCTCTGGTGCACAAAGCCCTGCGGCAGGGCTACTACTAGCTGACGATGAGGGAGGATGCCGCCGAGCTCGTTCGGAGGTGTGATAGTTGCCAGCGCCATGCTAGCATCGAGCGGTAGCTGACTTCCTAGCTGAGCTCCTTGGTGGCCCCCTAGCCTTTCGCTCAGTAGGGGATGGACATCCTGGGACTGTTCCCTTCGGCCACCGATCAGCGCAAATTCCTGTTGGTAGCCGTCGACCACTTCACCAAGTGGATCGAGGCTGAGGCACTGGCCAAGATCACCGAGGGAAAGGTGAGATCCTTCTTCTGAAAGTCCATAATCTGCCGGTTCGGACTGCCACATACTCTCGTCACCGATAATGGCCGGCAGTTCGACAATGCGGCCTTCAGAAGATTCTGCACCGAGCTGGGCATTTACCAGCGGTTCACCTCAGTCAGGCACCCTCAGACCAACGGTGCAGTCGAGGTGGCCAACCGCGTTATCCTCCAAGGACTTAGAGCACGGCTGGACGACTTCAAAGGAAGGTGGGTGGAGGAGCTCCCTAGTGTGCTGTAGGCCTATCACACAATGCCGCAGGCTCCCACCGAAGAGACGCCCTTCAGCCTCATCTTCAGGTCCGAGGCTATCATCCTAGTGGAGATAGGTGCCCCAAGACCCCGTACGAAGTCATACAGCAAGGAGGACAACTCAACCCAGCTGCGGGGCATCCTCGACCTCGTGGAGAAGATGCAGGACCGAGTGCGACTCTAGATGGCCGCCTATCGACAGCGAATGGCCAGGTACTACGACGCACGCATCCACCCCGGAACCTTCTTGCCGGGGGACCTGATCCTCAGGCGGGCTGAAGTTTCTAAGCCGATGGAAGGAGGCAAGTTGTCATCAAATTGGGAGGGACCCTATCGAGTCACTGAAGTCCTCCATCATGGAGCGTATAGAATCGAAGGACCGGATGGGAAGCCGCTCCCACGAACATGGAACGTCGATAATCTCCGTCAGTATTATCAATAATGTACCCCTTCTCTACATTGAGTTGTGTCTACATTCTTTTGGGAACCAGTCCCATATTCTATATTAATAAAAATATGTTCGAATAACCCATCTTTTTAGTAAAGCCCGAGGCCAGCTCGGCACTTCAAGACCGATGTACCATCAGCACTAAAGACCGGTGTTCCACTGGCACCAAAAAGCCCTAGGCCAGCTCGGCACTTCAAGACCGATGTACCATCGGCACTAAAGACCGGTGTACCATCGGCACCAAAAAGCTTGAGGCTAGCTTGGCACTTCAAGATCGATGTACCATCGGCACCGAAGATCGGTGTACCATCGGCACCAAAAAGCCCAAGGCCAGCTCGACACTTCAAGACCGATGTACCATTGACACCGAAGACCGATGTACCATCGGCACTGAAGATCGACGTACCACCGGCACCAAAAAGCTCGAGGCCAGCTCAGCACTTCAAGACCGATGTACCATCGGCACCGAAGATTGGTGTATTACCGGCACCAAAAAGCCCGAGGCCAGCTCGGCACTTCAAGACTGATGTACTATCAGCACCGAAGATCGGTGTACCACCAGCACCAAAAAGCCCAAGGCTAGCTCGGTACTTCAAGAGCGATGTACCATCAGCACCGAAGACCGGTGTACCACTGGTACCAAAAAGCCCGAGGCTAGCTTGGCACTTCAAGACCGATGTACCATTAGCATCAAAGACCCGTGTACCATCGGCACCAAAAAGCCCGAATCCACCTCAGTATTTCAAGACCGATGTACCATCGGCATTGAAGATCAGTGTACCATCAGCACCAAAAAGCCCGAGGCCAGCTCGGCACTTCAAGACCAATGTACCATCAGCACCAAAGATCGGTGTACCATCGGTACCAAAAAGCCCGAGTCCACCTCGGCTTTCAAGGCTGATGTTCCATCAGTACTCAGAAGCCCAAGTCCACCTCGGCGTTCCAAGGCCGATGTTCCATTGGTACTCAAGCCCGAGTCCACCTCACCATTCTAAGGCCGATGTTCCATCGGTACTCAGAAGCCCCAGTCCACCTCGGCGTTCCAAGGCCGATGTTCCATTGATACTCAAGCCCGAGTCCACCTCGGCGTTCCCAGGCCGATGTTCCATCGGTACTCAGAAGCTCAAGTCCACCTCGGCATTCCAAAGCCGATGTTCCATCGATACTCAGCGGCTTGAGGCAGACCCAACCCCGAGTCCAACCTCGGCGCTCTCTCAAATCTGGCCCACGTAGTAGCTAAGTCATGGACTCGCTCGTGACAAGCGGGTGGACGCTGCTCCTCGAGGCCAATGCAGCCCCTAGGGGTCCTACATCGACACGCTGAGGAGGATTAAAAGTTCAAAACATAAGGAACCAAAATATTTTCATTACCAAAAAGGTATTTACAAAATGCCGACTGGGTCGGGCGTTAGTACAAAAAGAAGGAAAAAAGTACAAAAGTCTAGGGATCACCCTCCAAGGCCCGAGGGAAGTTCAGGTCCTGGGCCACTTTCTTCTTGCCATACTGGAACCCTTGAAGATAAGCGTCCACAGAGGTTTCAGCTAGCTCATCCACAAAGTGTTCTGATGCCCTGAACTCCTCCATGGCTGCTTGTTGACCCAATTATTGATTTTGATGATTAATAAAGGAATTGAGTATATTTATTTAATTACTAATAAGATTTGATAAGTGTTTCAGGGATTAAAAATATTTGATCGATATAAAGGTATTAAGAAACATGTTTTGAATCAATTGCAAATCATAAGTTTCAAAGTTTCAGGACCTGGAGTCGACACCTAGAAATCCTAGAGCCAACCCCATGGCCAGTCAAATATTCTTCTGATTTTTGATACGGTCCGGAGCCGACACCTAGAGTTTCGGAGTCGACACTTACAGTGTCTAGAGCCGACTCCGATGCGGGGACAAAACACTTATTTTTTTAGCATCTTGGAGCAGACACACAGTCTTTTGGAGCCGACACCTGACGATGGCGAGCCGACACCTAACTTTTTTGGAGTCGACTCCTCGACGAACTCATAACTTTCTATTTTTGGATAAACGACTTAGAGCCGACACCTGAAAAGTTGAGCCGACTCCAACCTGTCTGGGATGAAATTTTAAAATGCCAGATCAGCTCTAACGGTAATATTTTCTTTTTACCTAACTTCTAACGATATATTTTGTTTCCAGGTACACTCCAATGGCTAGTTTCTTCCTAAAAACAGATTAAACGAAATCTATAAAAAGGGGAGAAAGCTCATTTTGAAAAATAATGAAAAATAGAGAGAATATTCAAATCAAAAATCCGAGAAGTCTTGAGCCTGAAATCCAAGAGAAAAGTATTCAAACTCAAATCCTTCCACTCCAAAAAGCTCAAAGAGGAATCCAAGGCATTCAAACTTGAAAAATCGGAGGATTCTCAAAAAGGAAGAAGAAGCTCTATTTTTGAAGATTTTCCAACTTCTCATCTGCAACATTTGCAACGAATCAAAGCTGAGGCCTGATTCAACATCTCCAAAGAGAAGAGGAAAAGAAGAAAAGCTCAAATTCAATCTACTTCAAACAGGCTTTTCTAACCCTATTCATTTATTTTTGAATATTTGCTCATTTGAGGAGCTTTGTATTATTGAAAAATACTATTCTTTCTTGTTTGTGCTAGTTCTATCAAGGGGATTGAACTAGTGGAGGTTGTATACCTCGGGTCAAGCTAGATTAGCTTGAGTTTAGGGTTTTGTGCTGGTGAGCCCGGAAAACCAGCTGGGTTCGTTGTGATCCCTGGGAAACAACAAGTTCTGAGTTGTGATCTTGGAAAATAACTCGACTGTAATCAAGAGGATTATAGTGTGGACCCAAGTGAATCTTGGGAGTGGACGTAGGTGTTGGATACACCGAACCACTATAAAATTTTTGTGTTTACCGTGCTTCGATTATCTCTATCTCTATCTCCTTGTTTGTGCTTCATATTCATATTGCATTTAATTTCATCTATCTCAAAGCCAATAGTTAATTTTAAAGGGTTAAATTTTTTAAAGAACCCAATTCATCCCCCCCCCCTCTTGGGTTGCCATCTGGGCCAACAATTGGTATCAGAGCTAGTGCTCATTGTTTATTTGATCACACGATCAAGAGCAAAAGATCCAAATGGCAGCTCAAGTTGGATCTTCATTTGCTGAAGGTCATTCTACAAATAGACCTCCCTTGTTTAATGGTTCCAACTATTCATATTGGAAAGCAAGAATGAGGATATTCATTCAAGCTTCTGATTATGAATTGTGGAGTGTTATAATTAATGGACCTAGCACACCCACACACATTGTTGATGGTTCTATTGTTCCTAAGCCCGAAAGGGATTGGAATGATAATGATAGGAAAATGGCTCAGCTCAATGCTAAGGCCATGAATATCTTATATTGTTCCTTAGATGCAAACGAATTTAATCGTATATCTACATGTAATTCTGCAAAAGAGATATGGGATAGATTAGAAGTTACCCATGAGGGTACAAACCAAGTTAAAGAATCTAAGATAAATATTCTTGTTCATAAATATGAATTATTTAGCATGGAGCAAACTGAAACTATAGCATGCATGTATACTAGATTCACGATATTGTAAATGGTTTGAAAAGTCTAGGCAAGACCTATACTAACTCTGAACTTGTTCGCAAAATTCTTAGGTCACTACCAAGGACTTGGGAAGCAAAAGTGACAGCAATCCAAGAAGCCAAGGACCTCAACACTTTACCCTTGGAGGAGCTACTTGGATCTCTAATGACCCATGAGCTAACCATGAAGCAGCACATAGAGGAAGATGTTAAGAAGAAAAAGACTATAGCTCTTAAGGCTGCAGAAAGTGAGGAGAGCTGCAGTGATAATGATGATGATGATGAGACAGCTCTTCTAGCTAGGAAGTTCAAAAAATTCATGAGAAGAAAGAGACCCTTCCACAAGAAGAAATCAGGAATTAAAATGGAAGGAGAAAAAGAAAAAGAAAAGGACAAGGACAAAGAGAAAGACCCCTTGATATGCTATGAGTGTAAAAAACCGGGGCACTTCAGATACGATTGTCCTCAATTGAAGAAGACTTACAAGAAGAAGAAGAAAGCATATATTGCAACCTGGAGTGACAGCGATGAATCCTCTTCAGAGGAAGAACAAAAGAAGTTGCAAACATTTGCTTTATGGCAAACGACGACAACGAGGTAAGTTCCGAAAACCCTAGTGATGAGTTTGCATTTGATGAATTATTTGAAGCCTTTAATGAACTAGTAGATGATTTTAAAGTTTTGAAAAAGAAATATAAATCTTTGAAAAATGATAATTCAATTCTAATTAAAGAAAAAGATAATCTTACTAATGAGACTAAGATGCTGAAATCTGAAAAAGAAAATTTGACAAAAGAAAAAGAATCAATTTCCAACGAAAATGATAAATTAAAGAAGGAAGTTGATAAATATAAGAATATTATTGATAAATTTACTTATAGTTCTGAAAAACTTAATTTATTATTGAGTAATCAAAGAGCTATATTTGATAAGGCTGGATTAGGATATAGACCTAACATAAAACAAAAATTTGTCAAAAACTTTTTTAGAAAAGAACAAAATAGAGATAATGTTACATGTCATTATTGTAACAAGAAAGGCCATAAATCCTATGAATGTGATGCAAGAAACAGTAACAAAAAATTAAGTAGTAAAAGCAAGAAAATTTGGGTTCCCAAAGGAACGATATTTTATGCTACTAACCATGAAGGACCCAAGAAGGCTTGGGTACCTAAATATAAGACTTAATTATTTTTGCAGGAGTGTCTTGCGGCCAAAAGATCAAAGCAAAAGTGGTATCTCGATAGTGGCTGCTCAAGACACATGACGGGTGACAAGGATCAATTCATCACCCTTGAGAGCAAAAGAGGAGGAGTTGTTACGTTTGGTGACAATGGCAAAGGCCAAATCATGGGGTTTGGTAATATTCAAATAACTCCCTCCACATATATTGAAAATGTTTTATATGTCAATGGTTTAAAACATAATCTTATAAGTATTAGCCAATTATGTGATAAAGGTTTTAAAGTATCATTTGAAGCATCTGTCTGCACTGTTTCTAATCCCATTGATAATAGCATTGTTTTTGTTGGAAATAGAAATGGCAATGTATACTTGATTGATTTAGACAATTTGTCTACTAGTAATCATTGCTTAGTTGCTAATAATGCTAATATGAATGAGATTGGTTGGTTATGGCATCGTAGATTAGGTCATGCAAGCACACACCTAATTTCAAAATTAATAAGAATGGATTTAGTAAAAGGACTTCCACAACTAGACTTTGAAAATAACAAAATTTGCGATGCATGTCAATTTGGAAAACAAACTAGAAATTCTTTTAAAACTTAAAAATATTTTTCCACTTCTAGGCCACTTGAACTACTTCACATGGATCTTTTTGGACCTACTAGAACCACAAGTCTAGGAGGAAAGAAATATGGTCTTGTGATTGTAGATGATTATTCTAGATACACTTGGGTACTGTTTTTAGCTCATAAGGATGAGACCTTTCCATTATTTTTGAAATTCTTCAAGAAGGTCACAAATGAGAAAAATAACACCATAGTGTCTCTAAGAAGTGATCATGGCACTGAATTTGAAAATCATTTATTTAAAAACTTTTGCATAGAAAATGCATTCATCATAATTTTTCAGCACCCAGAACACCACAACAAAATGGAGTAGTTGAAAGAAAAAATAGAACTTTAGAAGACATGGCCCGTACCATGCTATGTGAAAGCAACTTACCAAAATACTTTTGGGCAGAAGCTATAAACACGGCATGTTACATTCTTAATAGAGCTTTAATTAGGCCAATCATTAAGAAAACTCCTTATGAACTATGGAATAATAGAAAACCAAACATAAGTTACTTTCATGCATTTGGTTGTAAATGTTTCATTCATAATAATGGTAAAGATAATCTAGGAAAATTTGATGCAAAATCTGACGAAGGCATTTTCTTAGGATATTCAACATCTAGTAAAGCCTATAGAGTATTTAACAAGAGAAACTTAATTGTAGAAGAATCTATTCATATAATCTTTGATGAATCTTTAGCATCGAGTTCCAGAAAGATTGATGATGAGGAAGATACAAACAATTTAGAAAGAGACATTGAAAAATTGAATATAGATGTATCTTCGGATCATGAACAAGAAGCTAAAGATAATGATTCTCCTAGTGTTGATGTTGTTGATGCAAATCATAATGATATGGATCTTCCTAGAGATTGGAGATATGCCTATGATCATCCAAAAGAATTAATTATAGGTGATCCATCTCAAGGAGTAAGAACTAGATCATCAATGAGAAACATCAATAATCATCTTGCATTTGTATCTCAAATTGAACCTAAAACTATTGAAGAAGAAAAAGATAATAATTGGATGTTAGCTATGCAAGAAGAATTAAATCAATTTACTAGAAATAATGTTTGGACTCTTGTAGATAGACCTAAAGATCATTCTGTTATAGGATCAAAATGGGTATTTAGAAATAAATTAGACGAAAATGGCATAGTAATTAGAAACAAAGCTAGATTAGTTGCAAAAGGATATAATCAAGAAGAAGGAATTGATTTTGATGAAACTTTTGCACCTGTAGCTAGACTAGAAGCAATTAGATTACTACTTGCATTTGCATGTCATTTGCATATCAATTTATTTCAAATGGATGTTAAAAGTGCATTTTTAAATGGATTTATAAATGAGGAAGTTTTTGTTGAACAACCTCCTGGTTTTGAAGATCATGAATTTCCAAATCATGTTTTTAAATTGCACAAAGCACTATATGGTTTAAAACAAGCACCTAGAGCTTGGTATGAAAGATTAAGTAAATTTCTGATTGAAAATGATTTTACAAGAGGAAATGTTGATAAAACACTATTTTTGAAAAGAAAAGACAAGGATTTATTAGTAGTACAAATATATGTTGATGATATTGTATTCGGTGCTACTAACAATTTGTTATGTCAAGAATTTGCTAAGTTAATGCAGGGTGAGTTTGAAATGAGCATGATGGGAGAACTCAACTTCTTCCTAGGACTTCAAATCAAGCAAAGCAAAGAAGGAATTTCATCAATCAAGCCAAATACACAAAAGAACTTCTCAAGAAGTTTGGAATGGAGTCAATCAAACCACTTGGAACTCCTATGAGTCCTTCATGCAAACTGGACAAAGATGAAGATGGTAAGAAAGTAGATCAAAAATATTACAGAGGTATGATCGGATCTCTTCTTTACTTAACAGCTAGTAGACCAGATATCATGTTTGCTGTATGTCTATGCGCTAGATTTCAATCTGAACCTAAGGAATCTCACTTAATTGCTGTAAAAAGAATTTTAAGATATTTAAGTGGAACTAAAAATGTAGGTTTATGGTATTCTAGAGACTCAACATTAAACTTGATTGCATATTCTGACTCTGACTATGCTGGATGTAAATTAGATAGAAAAAGCACAAGTGGAGCATGTCAATTCTTAGGAAGTAACTTAATCTCTTGGTTTAGCAAAAAGCAAAATTCGGTTGCATTATCTACTGCTGAAGCAGAATATGTTGCAGCTGGAAGTTGCTGTGCTCAAATCCTTTGGATTAAGAGACAACTTGAAGATTATGGCATAACACTTGATAAAACTCCAATTAGATGTGATAACACAAGTGCAATAAATTTGACTAAAAATCCAATTCAACATTCAAGAACAAAACACATTGAAATTAGATATCACTTTATAAGAGAACATGTAGCTAATAATGAAATTTGTCTTGAATATGTTAATACTGAAGAACAATTAGCTGATATATTTACAAAACCCTTGAGTGAAGAGAGATTTTGTTATCTTAGAGGTGAATTAGGGATATGTGACCCTTTGGATTGATTTTGAAACACTAAGGAATGACTATCTAGATTTCTATTAATTTCTTGATATTCCTTTCATAATTTTAAGGACAAATTATCTAGTCATCTGAGTAACTTGATTCTTCATACTCCAAAATTTTATCAAGATTTTATCGAATTTATTTTGACAAGTTTCAGATGTTTGAATCTCAATTATTTTTCTCTGAAACTGTCAGTGGAGTCGACACCTCAGAATGAGGAGTCGACACCTTGTCTGTGTCGCTCTCGGTCCCTGACCTTGGAGCCGACACCCGTATAAGTGGAGCCGACTCCAGTTCGAGCGCTGACTGTGTTAGCGATTTGGAGTCGACACCCGACTTTGCGGGAGTCGACACCTGGGCATCCCAAATCAATTTATTAGGGCAGAGTCGACACCTCGTCATTTCGTATCTTCTCAAATCCTCTACCAAACTCTTCCAAAACTCTCTCAAAGCCTCCCCATCTCTAATTCCTCTCTACCCAAGCTTTCCTAAGGATCCAATGGCACCTAAGAGAAGAGGTTCGGTGATTGGAGCGCCTGTGGTGACCAAAAACGCTCCGTGAGGCGACCCGTCCGCGAGCCGTCTCCAAGCGAGGATTCCTCCACCGCTTCGGACAATCCCAACTCTTCTTCCCCTCAGGTAGATACCCTAGCAGGGAGGGTAATAACTATGGGTAGAAAAGTTGACTTCGAGCTCTTTGATTCCGAAGGTTTCTCGATTGGAAGACAACTCAAAGAATTAGGCTGGGATAAAGTTTGTTCTCTTGATGTTCCTACATACCCAGCACTAGTAAAAGAATTTTACTTCAATTTATCGAGAGGTGATGGTGGTTTAGTGAGCTCTGTCAGAGGTAAACGGGTTCATCTTACTTTTCAAAAATTAGGAAACCTCCTAAGCATCCCCATTACCGGATTAGCAGCCGATATGCACAGTGAGAGATCAGCAGCTCTATCGAGGATGTTAGGGAGAGAGGTTACAGAATTTGAAGAGATTAGGGCTAACCAATTGCCCTTGGAATTAAGATTACTTCATAACATTTGCAGCAGGATTTTGTTCCCCAAAACCGGTCGTTTTGAGTATGTCTCTGAGCGGGACATTGTTGTGATGGACAGTATATTGACCGGTCAACCTATTAATTTAGCTGCTATGATGATATTCTATATGGCCGAGGCCGGAGGGAAAAGAAAGTCGTCCTTACCTTACGGCATGATTCTAACTATGGTATTCAGGAGCCAAGGAGTAGTGATTCTAGAGAATGAACCATCCAAGAATCTCAGGCACACCGATTACTACAGTCTGGCCACTTTGCATAGGATGGGATTTGTAAAGGTGAACGGGCAATGGGAAAGGAAAGGTAACTTGGATGAGAGAGCCCCTGAGCCTAGACTTTCTGAACCTTGTGAGGCTGGTCCATCTGTGAGGGTTTCCTCTCGCAGCCAAGGAGTCCTGTTCCGGCCCCTGCACCTGCTCAAACTCTTGTTCAGCCATCTACTTCATCAGTTGGATTTTCAGACCTTCAATTGGAGCAACTCAAAGACTTACTTGCTGCTCAGAAGGATGAACTGAAGACTGA